>LGRX02035419.1:0-16614 GCA_001247695.2 Cymbomonas tetramitiformis
CCCGGTGTGTCGCTCGTTACGACAATGGTTGGTGGTGCCGGTGCCGAAGGACGGAAAATGTTTCATCTGGGCCTTGGCGATGGCTGTCTACGGCACTCGGGATATGACTCGTGGAGCCGTGGCGGTGATAGCGGCTCGCATTGCCTGGGGTCATACGCAGACCGGCATCCGGCACGAGCAACAACGCCAACTGTGCGAAGAATACAATTGTCACTGGGGATACTTGACGGGCAGCACACTGAGGATCTACTCGGAATGTAGATATGAGAATGTCCTCCCGCTGAGCCTCAGCACACGTTGTCACGTAGACCTAGTACAATTTAGAGGGAAGCGACCCTCCTTGTGTAGGATTTCCGAGCTACGTTCAATCGGGATCTCGGTACAGTACACCTGCTCAACGGATGTTGAAGCTTCCATCGATCTAACCATCTAATCATCGTAAGCTTCTTGTTATATGGAATGTTATATGCTGGCGTGAAGCGATTCCAGAAGCTACTTGTTGCCAATCCCTTTGGGGACCCTTGTGGGGATCCCAAGTTCCCAATCCTTTTGGGGACCACTCGAGGGCACCTTGCGTTTACCGATTAACCGCTCGCTGCCTTGTGCCCGCCGGTACACTTCGTGTTAGTGCATTCCAGCTCCCTATGTCATGGTGATGGTCCGTGCACGGGGCATATGTCGGGATGCAGGTCGAGTATCACACATACCTCGGTAGAGTGGGCTTGCATCGTTGGCAACTCATAAAACTGTGGGGACAAGAGGGTAGAGCCCAGCAGGGCTTTTGGCCAGAGAGTGATTCCGACAGCTTCGGGGAGCACGCCCTTGCACTGTTGAATGACGTCTACGGTGAGAGTCGGCTACAGCATGCTCGGTATGCCATGGTCGGCGAGTGTCCTCTGACACCGGGAGCAAGCTACTTCGAGGTTGCTGGGGTGCCCCGTCCGGGTTGGGCGGTCCCTGAGTTTGGCGAAGGCTTGCTGCGTATACGTGTGTACACCACCCCCGTGGACGGCGGTGACTGCCATGGATGGTGGGGTGAGGTAGTGCTCGTCCGTGGTCCGTGGGCACACCCATGCCTTCACTACACTAACGCTTTCCAGTCGTTTTTCGTTACCAGTTTGCACCGTGAACTCACGGATGCCCCCACCGTTGCCAGCCCCCCTGCGGTTGGGGCTGTCTCGAGGGTATTGACACCCACCCAGCTTGGGGAACGTGTGGACGACGTGAATACTGTGTACTCCGCCTTCATAGCATGGCGTGGCTACGTCCGTCTTGTATGCTGTGCCATGTGCGGCCTGCTGGCTGCTAATCGAAAGTGGTGCCCGTGCCGCCGTGTAGCGTACTGCGGCCCTAGCTGCCAGCGTGCTCACTGGAGAAGCCACAAGCCAGAGTGTGCGTGGAAGACGACGGCCGACAATAGCCAGGGAACTCGACCGGGCCTTTAGAGCAGCAGACTGGCATCTTACCACTTAGGAGGACCGCCCCCTATCTAGCTGTAACAAAACACTTTTATATGAAGATAGTAATCTCCATTTGCCTGGTGGCCGTGTGCTGCCTACTCCATGATGTTCCGGTAGCGATGGATTGATGTCTTGCGTGATTCGTAATATCCCTGTGCACACGGATGTGATGGTTTTGCGGTGATAAAACTTCGTTATGATAAAACTTCGGACCCGCTGTATTGCATTGAATTTACCCGCTCGCGCTGGGGTGTGATGTAGGATCTGTGCATGATCTCCGCGATTGCATCCAATTCGGACGGCACACGCCTTTGGGTTGATATGACAACATACTTGCAGCGAGTCGGCCGAACGTTCGTCAGAATCCGCCGAATGCGCCTTGCACGTGGCGCGGTGGGGAACCACATGACACTCCTGTTTCACGGACACACGTGGTTGGACAACGGACACACGTGGTTGGACACACGTGGGATGCCAATTAACAGATGGGGGCTTCTGCGCACACAAAACGCAGCCCTAGAAACTGCGGAGAGGTACCTGTTGAACGTCCCGCCTAGGTTGGGACCTGATAACGCCGCGCGCCTTATGTTGGGACAGCGTGTGGGCACGGTGTGTTCTCGCGAGGGGCTCCTCCCATGTCGGCAAGGGTTGTTCCTGGCCCTTGTGCTGACCACGGTGCGCACGATATTCCGGTTTGTACACGATTGGCGCATGCAGGGTGAGAGATATGGAAACATCATTGTGTGCGGTGTGTTGTACCCTCGGTGGTCGCGCGAAAGTTGGAAAACCGGTCATTTCCCTTCGGTTACTGTCATGGAGTTCGTGGGGTGTCTTCCAGGGGGGGGTGGTTTGGAAGGTGCGGGGGAGATCCTCGTGTTGTCGGATACCTCGGGGAACCCGTTCGAACCGGTAATGGTAAGCACGGGATGCAATGTTTCGCAGTTTGCACCGTTGGTGACATTTCGACTGTCGAGCGTGCGCTCGGAAAACGCGCACGGAGGAATGTATCCGTGGTACTACCGGTATGCGATGTTTCGTGCGGATGTTGGGCTTGGATCGAGGGCGGACGCGCAATCGCACGCGCACAAGTGTTGGCGCACGATACTGCACATGGAGGAAAAGTGTTCACAGCCTGCTGTGGCATCGCGCAACGGAAAGAAACGGGATCCCTGTGCGCAATGTGGGGCGGACCGGCGGGCTGTTGTCGGCGGACGGAAGTTGTACAAGTGCGGCAAGTGTCTCTCCGCGGTGTATTGCGGCGAGGAGTGTCAGAGAGCACACTGGGAATCTACCCACCACCGGGAGTGTAAGGCGCTGGCGGAAGCTCAGTGGGTTAGTTATTCCTGGCTCTGGGCACGCGGGGAATGGTCGTCTCGTCCTTCATGCTGTGCCACGTGCGGCCAGCTGCCTGCTAATCGGAAGAGGTGCCCGTGCCGCCGTGTAGCGTACTGTGGCCCTATCTGCCAGCGTGCTCATTGGAGAAGCCACAGGCCAGAGTGCGCTGGACGTCGGAGTACGGATCTCATAGAAGCATAGTAGTTACAGTCTACCATTGTGGCGTGCCGGATAGCGGACAACTCCTCTGCCAACCCCTCATCAGTGGTTACCTATCTAGCTCTAACCAAACACTTTTATATGAATAATATTGATCTCCATTTGCCTGGAGGCCGTGTGCTGCCTACTCGATGATGTTCCGGGAGCGATTGATGTCTTGCGCGCATCGTAATATCACTCTGCTCACGCGCGGACCGTGTAGCACGTCCGCGTGCTTTGAATGCAACCGCCGTTTACAATCGGCGCTCACTCCTTTCCGTGAAATCACCTAGAGCTCGACGATGGGGCACGCACAAGCGAAGTATCGGCGGTAGAGGGGGCGGGGGCCGGGTTTTGTATACAGAAACGCAAACGGAAAAGTCATGAGTTTTGGCATTCAACCGTTTCCTTAGGCGCAACAAATCTCCCCGTCGGTCTTCTGGAGAATTATAGGCAGGGCATCAAGAAAGTACCGACTGGGCTCGTTTTGGCCACCGGCGCGTTTGCCCATAACGGCAAATGCCCCGAGTGGCAGGCGACGAACTACAATGTCTTACGCGATACCATATACGCGAACGCATCTGGGTTCCACGTTTTGAGGACCATGCCAGAAAGCCAGGGGAAGAACGAGGCGAAGGAGCAGGTGATCGCGCAGCTAGAGATATGGCTGAAACAAAACCTGAAAAATCACAACGTCCTAACCTGGGTTAGGCACTGCTCATCCCAGGGCAAGTGCATCGCGGATTCCCCCGACCCGGCGTCCCCATGTGAAAAGTGCGAACCCAAGATTTTACAGCACCTGACAACCGTCTACCGCTTCGTGCAAACCAGCCAAGAACAGTCAGTTGGGGCATACCACCCTCGCGTTCCCTACCGAGAAGGAGATCGCTGCTATCAAGGCCCGGTTCCCCGAATTGTGGAAGAAGGCATGTCAGGGGACCGGCCCGAACCTGCCCGTCAATAGCGAACCGCCCCCTCCTCCAACAGCGCCAGCCCCGGCGTCACGGAGTACAGCCCTAGTTCATGTCACGAACGACGCGCCCCCACCTACTGCTGTGCGAGCCCTAGCGCCACCGAGCACTGCCCCGTCTGAAGCCGTGCAGGCCGCGGCCCCACGTCCAACAGGGCCAGCAAGGCCGGCGGTGTTTATCGGAAATGTCACACAGGAACTTCGTGCACACTGTCCATGGTTCATGGTGGACACGGTTTCCCGGACGGTACATGTGTCACCAGCCCCCCGGTACCAGGCCAATGTCAATCCCGAGTACCCGTGGATGCAGCACGTCGCAGACCTGTTGACGCTGCTGTGGCCAGCGGAAACCGGGACGTTGGCCCAGGCGCCGGCGAGTACGCTATTGCCGCCCCCTCCAGCCAGGGCGCCCCCACAGATTGCCACCGTTGATCTGGCATTCCCACCCCAAGAACCTCCCTCGATTCCCAGCTTGGTGCAGGCCGCGTCCACCGTGCAATCCTCGCAACCGACCGCCAAGGAAGGGGTCCAGCAACAGCCGCAGCGCGCCGTTGAAGCAGAAAAGCAGGGTGTCCTTGCACGGGACTGCCTGCAATCTGCCCCTCCCGCGGAACCCGCGGTGTCCCCGCTGAGCCACGGTCCGGCGGTTTTCCAAGAGAAGCCTTCCGCGAGTGGCCCACAGGCCCCCGCTAACAACCCATCACCTGTACAGACCCCAGAGTTTGAGCGCAGCAGGAGAGTCACGATGCAGAGGAACCAAGACAGGATGAAACCTATGCTCGAAGCGGCAAGACAGTTGCAAATAAACGCCCTGAGCGCGGCCGACTCCACGCCGGCAGCAGGGCTGAAATTGCTGAGCGAAGTATCCGACGAGCGTCTTCTGGAGCACATGCAACGTCTGGCCGCGGATGGCAAGCTCCAAGCAATTACTTACAAGAACGTGCTGGAAACATTGCCGCAGCCTTACACATTCGGCGCTTACAAGCACTTGCCACCGGTGCTGGAGAAACCGATGAACTCAGCGCTCACGGTTGCCTCGAAGAAACGGGTGGCGGCCAACGCTGCCATGTCCCTCCTCCAGCAGGCAATCAGTACAAAGCGCAACGCCCCCCCTACAGTCCCTCCGCGACAGAGCAAGGCGCGGACGGCGTCTTCTGCAGGGGCCACACGCACAGCCAGCGCCCCTCCAGCCGACAGTCGCCAGGTGCAGGTGTCCGGGCAAGGCATGCCCGAGCTGATTGAGAACATACGGCTGAAGGCCCTCGAACGCGCTAAGAAGAACCGTGTTAAGGACCTCCCCAAAGATGCTGATGTAACGAAGTGGACCAAGGACGGAGATGAAGAAGTCCTTGGACGGGAAGTGTAAAGGGATCGCGTGGGCGGACAACGTGTACGGAGCAATGTTCGAAATGGAGCACGCGGGCGGTGTCCTCTCCGGCTCAATTGGCCGATCAGTGCATGCCCTCACCAACGACGAATGGTCAAGCGACCATGATTACTACTTCATGGTGGCGGGGCACGATGATGGCAGCCACCTCCCCGTAAAAGTAGCCGCGGTGTACATGGAGTTCGCTCCCTTCCATGCCGAGTTTGACTCTCGCCCTGAGAACAAGAATCAGCTTGCCAAGATGCACGTGCGCACCGTGCCGAATGTGCACGTTTCCGAGGAGGGGCTCGTGTACATCACCTCTACCGGAGAAGCGTTGCCTATGGACAAGCTGCCGGAGCTGCTAAAGAAGCGTTCCACGGTCCCGGATGCCTTGCGCCTCGACCTGGCGGCCGAGGCTGCTTCGAGCGGCCAACGACGACAGCCGCGGACTGCAACCAGGTGCGTGACTCACTCTCTTTATTAGTGTGTTGGCAATTCCTCGAATCAAGTCGGCCTACAGGTGTTTTAGGGTGAGAGTGGGTGGGGGGGCTGATACAAGATGTGCCCCACGCTTTCCTTCGCAGGCGTGCAGCCGACGATGTGCGAATTTGAACCTTCACCCGAAACGAAGACATGTGCCGCGGAAGTCCGAAGAGATGCGGCGCGGCAGATCTGCGCACCTCTTAAAGCAAGCTGAGACGGCATGTTGTATACAGTGTGTAGGCAGTAGTACTGTAGTTAGTACCTGGTGGAATGCGCGCCGATGGTACAGCCAACAAACTTATACCTGTTTATTTGTGCATGTGATGAACAATGCCGAAAGCTGCTTCGGGCCAATCACCGTAACACCGGGTATATTGTAATTGCGATATGGTATGGGACTCCGTCTTAAGCCGTGAACACTGGTGCATAGAGCGGTGCTGGCACCTCGTGCACCTGCGTCACGGCACCTGTTGCATGTTGCATGTGTATAATACCACCATACGGCGCGCACGCACCCTGCCAGCATGTGTGCAATGCATGAATCAACTGAGTGGCCAGCGCACGCACGGCACATGGACTTGCGGTGCATGTTGATGCCTTTATTTTCGTATCCAACACCCTCCTTCCTCCATTGCTCTATTTTTCAGGGACTCTCCTTCCCCGACGACGCTGTGATTCAGGATCGCTTGAAGGCCATGGGTGCAAGCGAACGTCCGAGAGTTTCAACGTTTGGTGTGGATAATGGCTGGATCCCGCGATCTGCCCGTGGTAAGGACCAAGCTATGGCGAAGCGCGACCTGGTCAATCAGCTCGCTGGTCGTCTGCCGGACCTCGGGTACACAATTGACGACAGAGGGCGCATCAAGCCCCGGCGGGAGGCAATGCCACCCGAGGATGGCGGACGCCCTGGTACAGCTGAAGCCCCCCGACAAGCAGCCACCCGACCTGCTGCTGGTGAAGCGAGCGCCCCCTCCACCACTTGGGATAGCAGTCACGTGTCCCGGACCAACGCCTACTAGACTTGGCGCGCCAAGCACACAGCACGTCGGACATCGTGAAAGAGAGGCAGAGCATCCGTTCCGTCTTCACCTTAGAAGACTTGCAGATGCCAACGACGACGGCGGGGAAATGGCACAAAGAGCCAGAACGGAGGTCAGACGTGCTTCTCGCACGCATGCGCCGCCTTGGAGTGGCGCTCGATGCCAGGAACAGGGTGTGCGGTGTGCCGGCACCCTACGGGGAGACTGGATCGTCTGACGTCCTCCTCAGTTGTGATGAAGGGCAGGACGTGGTGATGGAGGAACCGGACACCAGAAGCCGTACTGATCGGTGGCGTAGCGGCAACTTGGTAGGTGGCGCTGAGACAAACGGTAACCAGGTTAACCACGACATGAGGGACCTGTTGGCGGCGGATCTCAATTGCCCACTGCAGCAGCTGCCGGAGTGCACGCTGATGTCCGGCCTGATGGCATTTGGGGAAATGTTCTGCGGATCGGTGCCCTCCCCGGCTGAGAAGGAATACTGGGAGGAGGCGAAGGAGAACCAGGACATCGTTGTGGAAGATGTCGTAGAAGCTCTGGAAAAGACCCACCTTGTGGCGGACGAAGAAATGAATACGCCTACAGAGGATATGCTTGATCTGCCAGACTTCTTGTTTGAGGTATGCAGCCCGCCCTGCCCATACTGGCACCGAAATGTTTCCCCTGTAACCCACTAACGATGCGTGAGCGTGCGTGAAGTAGTAATATGGCGGGGAGCGCTGGTGGTGTGACTGCCATTGTAAGCAGGAGTTGGCAGTGCTGGTGGATATGAATCCCGAAATCAGTATGGCGACGGAGTCCGTGCAGGACATTGTGCTGGCCCTGCAGGCTGAGCCCGACCCCGCGATTACGTTGTGTGTCACGGACGTGCCAAACCTAGCAGCAGGAAAGCAGTCGCAACCGCTGGTCACGCACGGGAAGGCGAGTCCGAACGGAGTGACCGTGCAGGAGGCCGTATGGTACTTCATGGATATGAAAAGGCGACAGAGGTGGACTGATGACCATTTCGACACCTTCCTGAAAGTCCTGAAGATGCTCCTGGGCGGCAATACTTGCAACCTGCCGGGATCGCTATGGCACATGAGACGGGCGCTCGGTGCGGAGAGCGTATGGGACTATGCGATACACGTGTGTCCCAAGTTCCACCGCAATTTCGCATGGCAAAACGGGGAGGGAAAGCCTGGGGAAGAGGGTGCAAGAGGTATGCGGCGTGCCCACGAAGCGTGGGGCGGATGGCGAGCCCACAGAGTGGTGCACGGAGGAGAGGTACGACGTTGTTAAAACGGCGCGCGGGGAGGAGTATCGTCCCAAGGAGTACTACTTCTATTTCACCGTGAAGCGGCTGGTGCGGCGCTGGATGATGGACCACGACTTTGCTAAGCAGCGTGCGAGTCCCACGGCCAGAGCTCCCGAAAACGCTTGTGTCATGAGCAGCCCGCACGGGCTACGAGTAAACGAGCACCCTAGCGTCGGTGGCAGACTACTGCGTGAGACGCCGAGTGGGAACCAGGAGAAACCAGGGGTATTACGAACTGGGATGGGCATCGAATATGGAGAGGACGACGGGCAAGCAAAGAAGCATGACAAACAGTGCGACCCGTGCCGATGTTCTTACTCCTTGTAACGGACGAGTGCCGCGGCTGATTGTATACGAACGTTGCCGATGGGCGATGCGAGATGGGTGAAAGGACCGCAACTGACTAGCGCGTTGCCATCGCAGGAATTGGTCCACGCGGTTCGGCGCGATGCGAAGTGCGGACCTCCCTCCCAAGGTAGGTAGTGCGTCACGACGTGTGACAAAGCCCAACCCGCAGTCAACATCTACACGAGCGTGTGCGCACGGAGGTGTGACGCTCCAGCGCGGCTTGAAGAGATCATAGGCTATTGCGCTTGACTGCGTGTGCAATGGAGGGTATCCGCAGGAACGTGAGAAGATGAAGCACTGCGGTGTGATCTCGATTGCCCCTGGCCCACGTCAACACTGGAAGGACGTCGACGTGTTGCTAGAACCCATGATGGAAGAGCTGATACAACTGAGTAAGGGCCATGCCGATGCTGACCAAACCCCTTTCAGGGTGTATGACGGGTACTTCCAGGTGTGGCATGAACAGTTCAGCGTGTTCCTGATGTTATGCTACTGCGATACGATTGCGCGTAACGACTTGGGGAAGTTCGCTCCCGTGGCGGCAAGGCGCAACGACTTCAAAAGCATCTGGGAGGCCACTAAGGGCCCTAACGGTAATGGCATGTGCTGCTTGGGCTATGCGAACCCCATCTCGCAGACATACTTGGACGAAGGGGAGGTGTTGTATGCCAATGATCCGAGTGTGTGGTTAACCAAGGAGGACCACAAGGAACTGGTGAGGCTGACCGCGGAGGATGGTGTGGATCCGATGCGAACCGGCCGATATGCAGCCGGGCCGTTAGAGCAGCGGGACTACTTTGACCCCATCTACGGGTACGTGCTGCCGTTCATGCACATGATGTGTTACGGCGTCATCAAGAAGTTCCTGAAAATGCTGCGAAACAAGGTGAACAATTGCTCAAACACGTGCTATTTCTCACCCATGCAACTGAAGCAGTTGCAGGCCAACGGAAAGGGACTGACCGCGCCGCATGACATGCACCGGGAGTACCAGGACTTCGTGCAATACGCGGGTGAGCACCCGGATCTAACCACGGATACCGACACCCATCACCTTGCATGTGCCTTGTTTAGTAGGAACGGGCGTGGCAGATGCACCAACCTTATTCCCCCGGTCCGCGTGCAACCATGTTTGTGTGCACCGGCAGGGAATGGCCACACCTACTAACCGTAGGGATGAATGCTACTACAACCAGGTACATATGTATGCACTGTTGTTAGTTTGTTGGTGTCTGACAGCGAAGGGTCTGGAAAACCGTGTATCTTCAAGAGGAAGATGGGAAGATAGTGAAAGAGAGTCTTGTGTGTGGCATCTCGGACTTCCACCGAGAACCTCCAAACCGATTGGTTTGGCGCTCTAGAAGTTGAGCTAATGCCACTAGAAACTATCAAACTGAAAAAACTGTAGCCTACATCGTAGGGTTGCGAAGTGAGAACCCATTTTCCCGATAAATTACTCAAACCATACGAATGATGTGGCTTCTATTCGTATGCTTTGAGTAATTTATCGGGAAAATGGGTTCTCACTTCGCAACCCTACGATGTAGGCTACAGTTTTTTCAGTTTGATAGTTTCTAGTGGCATTAGCTCAACTTCCAGAGCGCCAAACCAATCGGTTTGGAGGTTCTCGGTGGAAGTCTGAGATGCCACACACTAGACTCTCTTTCATTATCTTCCCATCTTCCTCTTAAAGATACACGGTTTTCCAGACCCTTCGCGGTCATCTCCAGCTGGTGTCATTTCATACGCGGGGAGGATGCACCGGTTGCCTAAGATCTGTAAAAGGCTCGCTGTTGCAGGGAACTACACCATGGAGGACATGCTTAACTTTATCTTGATTTTCAGTCCGATGGTGTTCATGGATGTTCTGAAGAACTTGAATCCGGAGTTGGACAAGGCTTGGTGGACTTTGCGGCGGGCGGTGCTCTACTTTATGAGAGGGCCTGCAATAGGATTGTGTGGGGACCTCCAGTCCCGTGCGGAGCCACGGAAGGAGGCCGGGAAAGAGCTGTGGGCCTTTGCGGTGATTGTGGAACAGCAATGCCCCATGAACATGTTGACGTTGAATCTGCGCATGGCGGTCGTTCACTTGTGCAAGCAAGAGGAGGAAACCGGCGTGGTGAGCAGCACCAACGAGCTCTGGGTCGAGCGCCTCCTGGGCGACAGCAAGGGGGTGGTGCCAGCCCCGGTCGGAGGTAAGGCGATCGACACGTGCATAGCGAACGCGTATCTCACGAAAGAGGCGGTGGACGACATGGCGTGGAGCTACGAAGGGATCCGCTTCCTTCCGGACATGCTCACGGAGATGGCCATGGCCAATGGCGGCGAATACCATGATTCTAGGACCACCCGGGCTGACGATTCCTCCAAGGTGTGCCATCTCCTTGACACCGGCCACTATCTCGTCCGCGACGGTGTACCAACCGCTGCGTTGGCAAACGAGGAGGGGGGTCGTCTGCACCGGGAACTGGTGGGGTGCGTCCGATCCCTTTTTAGCGATCATGCAAGCCCTTCCCTGGATGCAGCCATGGACGTCCTTCGATTCTCGCGCATGCGAAGAGGTGATGAAGACTTCACATCCCGGGTTTACACCCGGGCAAAAACGCGCATCTCCTTCAACGTGGCTTTGAGTACATGCGCGGCCGACACTTTTGAGTACGGCACCGTGGAGGCTTACTACTTGATCTTCCTGAAGCGTTCCGCCGAGAACTCCGCCGCCAACGACACCGTGTGCCGCCTGGCTATGGTGACCGCCTACCCCACTGTTGAGGACCTTACCATGAACAGCCGGGGCGTGTATGTGTGCAACGAGGCAGAAAAACGTACACTTCTCCTACCGGTAAGCCGTCTCGAAACCAAGGTCATTATCCATCGCCCACCTGGAAACCGCGTACCTCTACACGCCACTTACCTATGGCCGGGGATGAAGGCGGTACGTTGCAAGAAGCAATAGCGCAAGCTACCTCATGAGCTCCGCGCAGCAATCGAAGGAGGACACCGAACGCCAGCGCAGCTTCATCAGCTCCGTCCAATTGCTCTGTGTAGCTAGCGAATGCCTGCTTGCCACATGGAACGAATCTGTTCCAGTGGTACTTTTAGTAGCATCGGCAGTCCCTCTTAGCATGCCACGTGGAACAATCTGGAATTTCTGTTAATAGCTAGTGGTGCTAGTGTTAATAGACATGCCACGTGGAACAATCTGGAATTTCTGTTAATAGCTAGTGGTGCTAGTGTAAATAGACATGCCACGTGGAACAATCTGGATTTTCTGTTAATATCTAGTGGTGCTAGTGTTAATAGTCATGACACGTGGACGATCCGGTCAAATCTGTTAATTTATGACCGTTTACAGTCAGCCAAGTGTTAGTATCCGGTAAAACTGTTATTCCGAGTGCCACGTGTATGATTCCTATTAAAAGTGTTAATTTTCTGTTAATATTCCTTACATGTGTAACGATCTCGCGAGGGGGGCCTATTTCAACTCCCTCCGGCACCCCTCCGATTAAGTGTTAACATTCTGTTAAAATTGTGTTAATTTAACATTCTGTTAACATTCTGTTAACAATCTGTTAACATGAATTATATAATTCCTTAACTTTCGCCCAAGCCAATCATTATCTACCACCGGGATTTATAACACCACTATTAACAGTTCCTACCCGTTAACACTTTTTAACACATAATTAACACTTTTTAACACTTTATTAACAGAAATCCTCAGTGGTGTGTAGCTCCTGCTTTCGAAAAGAGAGATCCGAACCTTTCAAAACCATTATGCGGGATAGTGATATTTGCCTCTTGTGGCCTAGTGATATATGCATACATATGCTTCGAATCCACATTAGAGCTTTGTCACTGGCAGTTTGTAAGAGTCTGGTTCGGATCCCCAGAGTGCCGGCACGCCACTCTGATGTATGCGCGAGGTCGTGCCGGTGTGCTTGTTTTATCTGTGAATTGCCCCCTGTGTTGCTCGTTTGCCTTTCTGCTTTTCATGTTTCCATCTGAGCCTGAATCTACAGTCTGCGAACACAAGTTAGACCCGCGCCCGTTTTGCGAATCCACGAGCCGGCGCAGCAGAAGCGCGTTGCCGCCTGGCATGTTTTACATGCATGTTTTACATGCATGTTTTACATGCATGTTTTACATGCATGTTTTACATGGCGCAGCAGTAGCCACGCACGTCGCCGTCCGCAGCGGTGGAGATCCGCAGCTATCCGAAAACGTTCGCGAATTCAGAACACGCTAGTGAATTCTCACAGAGTGGCATTTTCCCCGTTGAGCGCGTAGAGGCGAGATAGCCCGAAGCTGCGTTTATCGTAAATTCACACCCGCGACGGCGAACCGTTACAGGCACTCTCAGCAGCGTTCACGTGTGTGTACGATGTGCCCGGCCTTTTTGTGCCATATTTTGCCCCATTTGCTATGCGAATTCGAACCCCGCAGGGCTTGCTCGCTGAATATGCTCAAACCGGCGTATGTAACCGGCGTTTGGGAATGCACAACCGTAGCCGCGCTAACTCGAGCCGTGACACCTGACTTTTGCCGTTTGACGAGGTTGTAGCCGAACGCATGTTTTCCCCACAGTTTGTATGATGTTTACCTTTGTCAATTCGACCTGCGCAGGCTTTGGCAAAGTTGAATTCCCCGAACGGACCTGTGTGACAGGTTGTGGGAATTCACGGCTGACGGCGCGCCAGCTTGAGTCCAGACACCTGACTGCAACCTTTTGACAGCATTGCAGCCGAACGCTTGTTTTCCCCTCAGTTTGTATTGTGTTTGTCTTTGTGAATTCGACCCATGCGGGCGTTGGCAGCGGTGAATTCCCCGACGGGCCTGTATGACAGGTTGTGGGAATTCATGGTTGGCGACGCGCTAGCTCGGGTTTGGACACCTGACCTATGCATTTTGGCCATGCGTGTGCTCGAAGCACGCCTTTGCCCGCAGTTTCTTTCATAAGTTTCGACGTGAACTCGTGCTTGGCTGCTCGAAGGGCGCCAACTAGACCTTGGGGCAGGTTCGGACCCAGAGGAGGGTTCTGACGCTAGGCCTGCTACGACATCGTTGGGGGAATCCTCGTCGGAATCTCCCCCCTTGTTGCAAGCCGACGCGCCAAAAGACCCATCGGGGGCGAGGTAGACAACGAAAGCTTGCTCCTCTTTGGCTCGGAGAGCCCGCAGGTCCCGACGAGCTCGATGCTGACTCAAAATGACTCCCTGTACCAGTGCCATTGCTGTGTCCTTGGGGCGACCGGGGTCCGGGGATCCCGGCGAACAGCCGGTGATGACGACCTCTTCCCTGCCCTTGGTGAACCGGACCGAACCCCAATCCTTATAATCCAGTGTAACTGGGGAAAGGTTTGCCAACCAAGGACCTCCCAAGATGACATCCACCTTGAGGTCAAAGGGCATCACCCGAAGCTCAACCTGCTGGCCGTACGCTCCTTTTGACGTCTCAGCAAAGAGCTTGGGCCTGATGCAGGAATTAGCATCATATGTGGTGCCGTCAGCCACTCGAACTCGCATGGCTTGCTCGTGGCGCACCGGCTTGACGCTGGTGAGCTTCTGCAAGGTACTCTTCGCAATAATGTTGGTGGACGCTCCTGAATCCACCAACACTTTGACTCTGACGCCCGCGATCCAGGCCCAAAACAACAGTAACGTCGGTGTGCGACTGTGCCTGTCAAAACTCCTCGGGCGCGCTCCCATCGAGGATACCGCTGCCAGGGACTCACACCAGCTCGGACTGATATCGCCGTCCTGCATTATGCAGTCCAGGCGGGTGACTGACGTTCCTCCTTCTGCGTCGGAGTCAGAGTCCGGGAGGAAGTAAGTGCACGCGTCAGCTAGCAGGCCGATGGCGACTGCCTTCTGAACTGCACTTCGCTCCGGGAAGTCTGGGGGGGGGGAACCGGAACTGACGCTGCAGCCAGTTTAGCCGCTATGTGCTTTCTGACCTGCTCGTCTCGGTGCATCAGCTCATTGTCCTGCTGAAGTTCCCTATTTTCCCTATCCAACTCCTCCTGCACGAAGGCGTGGAAGTCCGCATGGCGCTCTGTTGTGGTAGAAGCCAGTTCCCTATCCTCCAACTCGTATCTACGTTGCAATCGAGAGGCTCGAAGCGCCTTGTCTTCAGGAGACAGCCATGGTCTACGTTTCGGACCCAAGGCCTGGCGAGCCCTGCTTCTGGTCAGCCACGGCCGACTGGGCTTTGAAGTTCTCTCTGGTGGTGAGAGTTCTTCTCCCTCGACGGGCTTGGGCTTGGCTACGTATGGCTGCGGGGTAATTTTTTTGGTAAATTACCGGTGCGGTAATTACCGGTAAATTACCTGGTATTACCGACCCCCGTTTCTGAATTACCCTCCATACTTAAGATTTTACCGGTAAATTACCAATTACCGCATTGGTAATTTGCCAATTACCAGGGATTACCTGATAAATTGCCAGTTCCCATTGGTCTGTCGGCGATGGAACATCGCCATAGCCGACTTTGAAAGTACAAACGAAAAAAATACAAAAGTTCAAGACACTCAGTACACACTCTCCACTCCGTTATTTGGAATTTGCCACTCCGACTCGGCTGTCATGGATTCGCAATGTGGTGGCACTGCGAGTAATGAGGATGAGGACACTCTACACGAGTGGGTGGATGCAGACAAGCATTCTCACACTGTCCCGACCGAAGTTTATAACGCTTTGCAGGCTCCGTTCAGGGGACAGTCCAACTTCGGTACACAGCACAAGTACCTCCTCTCACTGTTCCACGACACTCCCGAGTTTTTCCAGACACTTGACACTGAGAAAACCTGTAAGCGAAACGTACGAACTATTCGAACGTCCAAGTATGACTCGACCGTGAAAACGAATGTAGCGTTTCAGAAGATCAATACCGGGAAACTGTTGAATAAAGTCATTTCGTGCGCTAGCGTTCCAGATGATGTCAAGCTTAAATTGACTGAAAAATCCACTGCAGAAATTTGCAAAGAGTGGCGTAGGCAATATGAGAAGAAGCGTAAACAACAGGAAAGTTCTGATGAGGCAGGTCTCGCCGCTGCTGAGGAGGTCGTTCACGACGAGATCGACCCAACTACTGCGAATCGGCGTGAGAGACAAAGTGTACTGTCAGATTTCGGTGTGCAGGCAATTTCCGCAGCGCAAGTGGTTGCGCTCAACTTTTTGCTTGGGACCTTATTTTTCGCGTGCCGAATTCCGTTTGCTGTTGTCGAGAACGTGTTTTTCAGACAGTTCATCTGCGCTCTGAACCCTGCATGTGGGAAGACGCTTTGCAAAAGAGACGCGTTGCGCACGAGCATTTTAGACAATGTCTACGAGGAGACTTTGGTTTCGACCGAGTCGATTCTAGACAACGCTCAAGGTAAGCGAACTTTGTCCTTGGATGGGAAAACGAACGCGGTTGCTCGTGCGACCTGTAATATTGGAGAAGCTAAGCCTGGCCTTAGTGCTTACATTACTACAAAGTATTTCGGAAAACGCGAGCATAGTGGGCGGACTCAAGCAGGATATGCTTATGAGTACTTAGCAGGTCGCGCGCACAAGTACCAGGCAGTCGTCGCTGACAACACAGGGAGCATGCAGGTCATGTTTCGGTTACTTCGCATTTGGTTTCCGGCCCTTTTCATTCTTGGTTGTTGTGTCCATGTCTTGGACCTGCTTGTGGAAGATATTGTTAAGCTCATCGAGATTTCCGACATTGTGGCAGATTTCTTTTTCATGACGGTATTCCTTAAACGCTTTTCTATGCTGTGGGAAACTTTGTGCGACAAACAACAAGAAGTGTTTGGGAATAGGGCTAGGAAATTGAATTCATTATCAGCCATCATCAGCCATCCTTTGTCATCACCAGTCATATCAGTCACAACGCAACGCACTATTCAGTGTAGCAGCACTATTCAGTGTTGCACCTCACTATTCAGTGGGGCAACCACTCCTGGAAATTCCAGGATCAGACCGCAAGCAGTGGTCAGGCCCAACAGTGGTCACATCTCTCACAGCACTATTCAGTGTAGCAGCACTATTCAGTGTTGCACCTCACTATTCAGTGGGGCAACCACTCCTGGAAATTCCAGGTCACAACACAATGCACTATTCAGTGTAGCA
>LGRX02035419.1:16634-35727 GCA_001247695.2 Cymbomonas tetramitiformis
ATCAACGACGAGATCAACGCGCCCGCAGCCGCAGCCGCTCAGCCACTGACATCAACGACGAGATCAATGCAGCCGCAGCCGCTCAGCCACCGACATCAACGACGAGATCAACGCGCCTGCACCCGCGGCCGCAATCACACGTCAGCATCAACAATCACGTTCATATCACCACGCCACACCCACTTCGTGTCTTGCCAGCTGATGTCTCCCTATCCATACGCCACCCGCTGGGGGGGGGAATATATTTAAAAAACTTGCCCTCCAATGCCACACCCACATCTCAAACCCAAAATCCCTCACAACACCCCACTCTCAACCACAGCAGAGATACACCGCCATTTCGGCACCCAGCAACAATACCCCAACGCCCCGCCAGCCCTTACATTGCCGCCCCTCGTTCATAATCGCGACAGCTGTCACAACTATGAACACGCTTAGAAGGGGTCCCTCGGGCACCCCTGAAAGGCCTGTCACACCCCCCATATTCAGTCACGCTACCGCAGCCCATGTCAGACCCCACCGCAGTTGCCCCCATTGCGCCCGTCTCAGCCGACAGCAAACGCCCCAGCCATGACCCCCTTTTTCATTAATTGTCATTCCCCCCCTTAGTCACGGTCCTACCCCAGTTCATTGTCCGCTCGAGCGCCCGGAGCATATCACGTTCACCCTCCAGCTCAGACCTCCCTCCCAGTATAAATCATGCACGACGCCTCGCCAAGCGCTACATCGACGTCGCCGCGACCAGCCCGTGCCGATCCGCGAGCACCGCAGAGCGTCAAGCACGACATTACGCGAACTGACATCACGACATGACCACACATGACGTCTCGGCGATGCATGGCAGGGCAAACGCAAGCGCGCGTGGACACCAAACGCCGTCACGGACTTCCACTATGCTCGCTTGAGTATTTAGCTAGCTCCTGCTTTCGAAAAGTGAGATCCGAACCTTTCAAAACCATTCTGCGGTATAGTGATATTTGCCGCTTGTGGCCTAGTATTAAATGTGATATTTGCATACATATACTTCGAATCCACATGAGAGCTTTGTCACTAGCAGTTTGTAAGAGTCTGGTTCGGATCCCCAGAGTGCTGGCACGCCACTCTGATGTATGTGCGAAGTCGCGCCGTTGTGCTTGTTTTATCTGTGAAGTGCCCCCTGTGTTGCTCGTTTGCCTTTCTGCTTTTCATGCTTCCATCTGAGCCTGAGTCTACAGTCTGCGAGTGCAAGTTAGACCCGCGCCCGTTTTGCGAATCTACGAGCCGGCGTGGCAGAAGCGCGTTGCCGCCTGACATGTTTTACGTGGCACAGCAATAGACACGCATATCGCCGTTCCGCAGCGGGGGAGATCCGCAGCTGTCCGAAAACGTTCGCGAATTCACAACACGCTCGCGAATTCCCACAGAGGGGCATTTTCCCCGTTGAGCGCCTAGCGGCGAGATAGCCCGAAGCTGCGTTTGTCATAAATTCACACCCGCGACGGCGAACCGTTACAGGCACTCTCAGCGGTATTCACGTGTGTGCACGATGCGCCCGGCCTTTTTGTGCCATATTTTGCACCATTTGCTATGCGAATTCGAACCTCGCAGGGCTTGCTTGCCGAATATGCTCAAACCGGCGTATGTGACCGGCGTTTGGGAATGCACAACCGTAGCCGCGCTAACTCGAGCCGTGACACCTGACTTTTGCTGTTTGACGAGGTTGTAGCCGCACCCATGTTTTTCCCTCAGTTTGTATGATGTTAACCTTTGTGAATTCGACCCGCGCAGGCTGTGGCAACGTTGAATTCCCCGAACGGACCTGTGTGACAGGTTGTGAGAATTCACGGCTTACGGAGCGCCAGCTCGAGTCCAAACACCTGACTGCAACCTTTTGACAGCATTGCAGCCGAATGTTTTTTCCTTCAGTTTTTATTGTGTTTGTATTTGTAAATTCGACCCGTGTGGGCGTTGGCCGCGGTGAATTCCCCGACGGGCCTGTATGACAGGTTGTGGGAATTCATGGTTGGCGACGCGCCAGCTCGGGTCTGGACACCTGACCCATGCCTTTTTGCCATGCGTGTGCTCGAAGCACGCCTTTGCCCGTGGTTTCTTTCATAATTGTCGACGGGAACTTGTGCTTGGTTGCTCGAAGGGCACCAACTTGGCCTCGTGGCAGGTTGGGGGCATTCACCACAGGAGCCGCTCGTGCTGCGACCTGGGCGCACGGCACGAGAGCCGCAGTGAATGCCCAATTGCAAAGTGTTGTTTGTTCTGCTGGAACGGTATCACCTAACAGGGTGCCGAACCTCTTCGTGAATATATTTAAAAAACTTGCCCTCCAATGCCACACCCACATCTCAAACCCAAAATCCCTCACAACACCCCACTCTCAACCACAGCAGAGATACACCGCCATCTCAGCACCCAGCAATACCCCAACGCCCCGCCAGCCCTTACATTGCCGCCCCTCGTTCATAATCGCGACAGATTTTTCGGGTGCCAGGTCGATTTTCGCGTGACAGTCAGACGCGCGCGCGATAATTTTACTTCGATTTTTAATTTACAAAATATAAAGTTAAAAAAAGATATGAGAGAATGTGAGAGAATGTGAGAGAATAAGATAAAATTACTTGAAATCGGGTAATGAGTACGTGGTAATGGGTTGTTTTAAAAAGTATTTCAAAGGAAGAAAAGTATTTTTGTAGAATAAATTTTATGAAATAGAAAATGTTTTTAAAAATGCCCGTTACCCTACTACCCGGTACCCTATTCGTTTATTCTTAAATACGCATTTTTACCGAGATGACCGAGACGATGCTATTCCCGCGATTTAACCTGCTGAAATTTTTGGGGGTCAACATAGGGGACCCCCCATCGTCGATTAAATCGGCAAATTTTGATATGAGGGAATATGAGGGAATATGGGGGAATATGAGAGATTACTGGAATATCCCGGTTCACGGATATCAGACAGTCCTGGAACCAATATAGATAAACTCTCCTAAGAAATAAACCCTAAGCTAGATATACCCGGAACGGTCACGGAGTCAGGATTCGCGGCCATGAATCTGAAATTCCCGGCCGCGAATTCCGAGGAACGGTCTCGAGTCTAACTACATGTGACACTCGGTGTGTCACAGCAAGGGCTTACGGATCAGTCACGGTCCAGTGTTGGCTACCTAGGAATCTGTCATAGGGGCCTGCACCGGGACTCCCGGTCAGGGCTGCCTATACAGATTTCAGCACACCACCCCAGCACTGTGGGTGCTGGGTGGTGATTAACAGGTAAGTCAGAGAAGTTAAGATAAGTTAGGGTAGGAGCTAGGGTGACAAACCTAACTGCTAATCCAATTGTGCTATTCTGATACACAAATTGAAACCCTCTAGCCGGCACAAGATCAGAAACAAACAGGCACTCAGGTCCTGCTAAACTACTGAAAAGCACTGTGGCAGCAAACCAGACTGAAGATTGTAGATGTCAAAGCAAAGCATAAAACAAATTGAAGACCATGTTGAGGTCAAAGCACATCTCAGTGGTGCACCGCCAGAGCCAGAAGGAAAGCTACTCGGGGTCAAAGTCCAGAGGAGCACCGTCACCACAATGTCCACGGTAGTAGCTTGCAGCACTGCTCTCCAGTGGGTCAGGCGGCCGGTGAACCACCGTCGCAGCACCCAGGGAGTGCAGTACTGCACCCAGAGTGACGGGGTCCAGCTCGGATATACCAGTGTAGATGCATAAATCCCCCCTGCACAGCACAGGCTGCGGTGCAGCCCGACCCGATACCTGCACAGAGTCGATGTCATTGGCCGCCGTGTAGGCGGCAGCCCCCACACCCATGATCGAGATGAAAAGAATGAGGGAGATAAAGTAAGGAAACCCCCACGGGCCCGCGTGTGCGGGGAAGCCCCATGGCGGCTTGCCACATCCGTAGGTGCGGGAAGCACCACCAGACTCAGGCACGTGGGCTGCGGGCTCTGACGCATGATTGGCCGAGATGGCCGGAGCCCGCGGCTTGACGGCGAAGCTGCCGTCTGCAAAATCCTCGTAGTCGTCGGTGTCGTAGCCGGTCAAGTCAACCGGCGCAACCGCGGCGTGGTTGACAGTCTCCACAACCCCCGCGAATTCACCGCCGGACTTCTCCGTGGTGGTCACCCGCGTCGATTGAAGGGACACCGGCGGGCCGTAGCCGTAGAGCTCCAGGAGCTCTTTTTCATTCTCCAAGACAGGCATAGCAGGGGCCGGCACGGCGGATGCCGATGCCGCCGCACCACCTGCCGGAACCTGCTCCTCCGGTGTGAGACCTGCGCCTGCAGTGTCACACACCAGAGCCGAAGCCTGCGTCGCAATGCCCCCAGGCGGCGGGAAAGAGGCGTGAGTGTAATGTACTTTAGGCTCTACCGCCGCGTTGACCTCCGCCGCGAGGTCGTCCAGCCGCTGCAGGATGTCGTCACCGGACGTCTCCGCCACCGGTGTCACCGCGTCAACGGAGAAGCCGTAGGCCGACACGTCTATGCCTCCGCAACGCCCCCGCACAGCACCGCTGGCGGACCGTACACCGTCGCCGCGCGGGCAAAGGCCTCAGCTCCATCACCCGCCGCCTCCTGAAAGACAGCACACAAATCATGGCGAGGGCATGCACGCCCTCCGCATCCTCGTCGTCGATGGGGATACAGAAAGCCGCGGCCGAGGTGGGGGAATGTTGGCGACCGCCAAGAGGGCAGTCGCGGTAGAAATGATAAAGGTCCTTACCGGTCTTCTTGCAGCGGGTACACAGCGGCTTAGCCCGCTGCTCGTCACGATCGTAGCCTACCGCCGGTGGGGATTGGACCCCCATGCGGAAGCCCCGCGGTGACTGCCCACGCTGCTGCTGCCGGCGCTGCCCGTGTTGCCGCTGCGGCGGAACCCGCTGCTGCTGCACCACCGGCGGAGCCGCCCCGCACTGCCGCTGTACCAGCTCGGTCAACTCCTTGATCTTGTCCAGAAGTACCTGGTGCTCGTTGCTGGTGAGCAGAGCCGACGCGCCACCACCTGCGGGCTTGGCCAGAACGGCCTTCCCCACGTCCGTCTGCGCCCATGCCTGATAAATCTCTACAACCAGAGAGCGCAGAGCACCGAGGGAAACCGCCGCGAGATCGGCCACCATGGGGTAACGCACCTTGACCGCGGCGTAGAACACCGGGTCAAGCCGGCTGTAGAGGCTGAGCTTCCTGGTGGCCTCGGTGGGGGTCCAGTCGGCGGCCTTGTTATCCCGCACCAAACGTTGTTCCCGAGCCAAAATCGGCTGCGGGTCAACGTTTGCGGGATAACTAAGCGCGGCATGCTCCTGCTGGAAGGACTCCCGCAACGCCACTGGTACGCTGCGCTTCACGATGTCCACCAGCGCACGCCGTCCATCTCGGTCGGCAGACGCGTCCGTACCCGTAAGCCAGACGTGGGCGTTGCTGTGCTTCTCGATGATAAGCCCAAGCACGTCGTACAGCAGGGCGTTCACCTTGCCCACCACCAGAGCCTGGGGGTCGTCAAGGTCGAACGAGACGAGGTCTATCCCAGCGGACTCAAACTCCGTACGTAGCTGAACCACCACATCGGAGAGGAGACCCGCGTCAGAAGTGCCGCTGAAATAATGCTTCTTGTCGCCAAGGATATCCTCGCGGATACCCTTGGCCCATGTCCGATGGAGCCGCCCCTTGTAGACCTCGTCCACAAGCTTGGACTGCTCCTGCAGATACTTCCTCGTCGCAACGTCGGCGTCGGTGTTGGAAGTAGGGTCGGGGTTCGTAATAGCCGGTGATCTAGCCGTCGGCGTGTTGCGAACCGCGTCAGTGAGCCTCAGCGAGGCGTCGATGTCGGAATCCCTCGTGAGGGACCGTTTTGCTCTAGTGGATACACCCATAACTTTGAAAGCCTGATGGGAGGTGGTACGCCGGGGCGCGTTCGGGTAACGTCGTGGGGAAGACGCGACGCCACAGTTACGGAAAGAGCGGTAGAGCCATGCGAGCGAGGGGCACTGGAAGACGTCGTCGAGGTCGAAGGTGCTATAGCCACCAGCCCAAAAATCGGTAGCAAGCGGGATCAGGGCAAGCGTAATACCGTAAATGAACATTGCGTCGACTAGGCCCGGTCCAGGTCGAATCCCCATAGCTGCGGCCCAAGACGCTCACCGCAAACCGCTCATCTCAAATTTCCCGTGCGTACCCAAACGCGCCGTCGCGCACCACCTCTCAAAGCGGCTGTTTTAGCCAATCATGGCCAAATTAGCTGTGGAAAAATAGCGTGGAATGGGTCCACGACCTACTGGAATATCCCGGTTCAAGATATCAGACAGTCAGTGAACCAATATAGATAAACTCTCATAAGAAATAAACCCTAAGCTAGATATACCCGGAACGGTCACGGAGTCAGGATTCGCGGCCATGAATCTGAAATTCCCGGCCGTGAATTCCGAGGAACGGTCTCGAGTCTAACTACATGTGACACTCGGTGTGTCACAGCACGGGCTTACGGATCAGTCACGGTCCAGTGTTGGCTACCTAGGAATCTGTCATAGGGGCCTGCACCGGGACTCCCGGTCAGGGCTGCCTATACAGATTTCAGCAGGGTCTATAGGAACCCTTGTTCCCAGAGTTTCTCCGAGCGCGGCCGCTGCGCGGCCTGCGACACGCGAGGGTCGACGTTACAGTTGATCGAAGAGGCTCGGAGAAATGATTCCAGGACGTTACAAACCAGGGCTCGTAATCGGTTTCAAACTTGCATATCGATCGATTTCGATATTTAACATTTTCAATCGATAATCGATGATATCGATTCATATCGATTATTGAATTTTATATACAATTCTCCGTATACAATACATAAGACCGCCAATACTAAACTGAATCGACACCGATTTATCGATGAAATGTGCACAAAAATGATATCGATCGATACCGATTTCCCGTTTTTCCCGATATTGGGGAAAAATCTTTAGATTGTCACCCTCTTTGAAAAATCTGGTTTTTTATGTCACGCTTTTGTGTATTTGGGAAAAATCTTTAGATTGTCACCCTCTTTGAAAAATCCGGTTTTTTATGTCACGCTTTTGTGTATAAATTTTTAGAGAGTTCATTTCGCCGAAAACCAGCTATTGCAAAACGAACACCGCTTTGCGTCACGCTTTTCGAATGTCACGCTTTTCGAATGTTCGCTTTTCGATGTGCGCGTTACAGTCACGCAATTTAACCCCTGTTACGCACTTTAGCGTCGTAGATGAAAACTGCGAAACGATTTGTAAGTCGTGGATTAGTATGTGTCGCACGCGGCAGTATATAATTTGATATTTAGAATATTCAATATAAAGCCTCTTTATACTTAATTGGTCAATATTTAATTTTATTTTAATTTTATTGAATTGCACAGTGTCACGACTGTTGAGTATAAATATAACATAGCACTGTAGTATTATTTTAAATATGACTTATTTGTATATTTTTAAAAATAAGATGAAGACTTTTATTGACGGTATAGATATTTGGATGTGATCGACTGGATATTGATAATAAGACGTTAGACGTATGACATGACATGACATGAGACGCAGTCTGTCATGGGGAAACAGAAACTGTACCGCTAGACCAGAAGCCCGAAAAAGGTGAGCCAGGCCGGGATCGAGCCCGTGACCTCTCGCATACCGGACGAGCGCTCTGCCGTTGAGCTACTCTGGCTATTGGTGGCGATTCTGGTGTGGTACAGAGTACTGACTCCCCACGGTGCCACGTAGGCGGCGAAGAGTGAAACACGAAGGATACAACTTTTCCCCCAATCTGCCGTTGCGGTGCGCTCTCTGTCGGGGCATCGTGCGGCTATGGGCGGCGCGACTGTTGGGAGCGCGCGGCCTGTGCGGCACGATTGTATCCTCCATGACACAACCTCACTCTGAAGTGTCTACGTGGCACAACCACAACCAGCTGCCGGCGTCACACCGGCGCAGTGGAAGCGTGGTGGGCCCATAACCTCATGGGGAAACAGAAACTGTACCGCTAGACCAGAAGCCCGAAAAAGGTGAGCCAGGCCGGGATCGAGCCCGTGACCTCTCGCATACCGGACGAGCGCTCTGCCGTTGAGCTACTCAGGCTATTGATGGCGATTCTGGTGTGGTACAGAGTACTGACTCCCCACGGTGCCACGTAGGCGGCGAAGAGTGAAACACGAAGGATACAACTTTTCCCCCAATCTGCCGTTGCGGTGCGCTCTCTGTCGGGGCATCGCGCGGCTATGGGCGGCGCGACTGTTGGGGGCGCGCGGCCTGTGCGGCACGATTGTATCCTCCATGAGTCTGTAAAGCGTAAGCGTTTTGTCACCCTCTTTGAAAAATCTGGTTTTTTATGTCACACTTTTGTGCATAAATGTTTGGGGTGAAATCTTTAGATTGTCGCCCTCTTTGCTGTCATCGTGTAGACGCTGTCATCGTGTAGACGCTTTTTGATCGTTGTCATCATGCATGACGCTTTCGTCCCGCTGTCATCATGCATGACGCTTTTCGATAATCATCGTCAGCGGCATGCGTCGCTGTTTGATTTGTCACGCTTATTATAATAAATTTAAAATAAATAATTTATAATATAAAGCCTCTTTAAATATTTGGATGTGGTCGCCAAGGACACATCAGACATGAGAATTGAGACTCAGTGACACGCAAAACTGCGAGAATGAAGGTTGATGACACTGTCATGAACGTCGACTGTATGGGCTGGGCCCATGGCCGAGCCCCACAAGGCCATGGCCAGGCCGCTTACATTACATTTGGGGGGGGGAGGGGGGGCTTCGCCCTCCCCCATTCCCTTGGGTGCACGCCATGAAGTCCCCCACTATTCGATGTCACACCCCCGAACGGCCACCCCCTCCCTCCCCCGCCTTACACTTCCTTCTACACAACCTTCTGCCTTCTGCCCACATGTGGGCCTCTCAGTGTCTAAGAACCACAGACCACCACGATATCTAAGACAAATTTCACATCAAAATTTACAACCAATCATATTATCAAATATGATCGAATATTTAAACAATGAATCACAACTATCTTGAGATTTGAATAATACAACACAATTTGATTTGATTTGTTCGTTCACCAATTGCGTACTGACAACATATTACTATGAAATCAGCTTGAGATTTGAAAGATGAAACAATTTCGTTTCATCTTTGGTTTGAAAGATGAAACATATTTGTTTGACCAATCACATCGATTGATACATGAATAATTGATGAAATCAGAGTTTGCTCAAAGCAATTTCAACCATCAAATTGATATAAAATGCAAATAATTGTTGATACGCTACAAATGTAACACATTTGACAACTGGCATGCTTTGATGACGACATTTGGCGATCATTATGGCCACACACATCGATATCCTTCGATAGCATAAATAGTACATCTAAATTTGTGACAGTGCCCCTATGTATCAACATATAAATTACCAACGACTCTTATTGTTATCATTTCCGAATTCAAAAATATTATCAAAGCAACTTTAACTTCAACATGTCTCAATTTTCCAAAACATGGTTTGGCACCCTGAAAAGCAAGTTTGAGAACAATGAGGACCTATCCAATCTTAAATTCCGTGTTTTTGATGTATGCGAAAGCAAAACCCGAAGCTTATCACGTACCAAGGATAAGCAGCCAGTGGTCTCAGTCACTTTTAGGGATGCCCCTGGCGACGTACTCATGGCCACTGGGTGGAGGCTCATGGCAGGGGCAACCCTACAGGACATAGCTCCTCTACTGGAACATGTGGAGGTGGGCAAGTTGTACGACATCTACATGTCCTCCGAGACCTTTTACAACTTGAGCTTGGCTTCGCAGTATGAGCTGTCCAGAAACATCGCGGACATCTCTGGCGCTGTCCAAACTCTGGAGGCAAACCACTTATTCCTATGAGATTGGCCAAAAAACCTAGACCGATGTCATTATTCCTCAAGAAGGACATTGGCGTTGGACCCTTAAATCGACCCAACTTCAAAATCGGCATCCCCGGTAGGAAACCATCATAACTTATCTACTAAGCCATGTGGAGGTCCAATCGACCCCCCTTGGGCCCTGGGGTGGCCGTAGACCCCTTGAAATTAAAGGTGACTGGCCCCCGATATCTCTATGACGGTTTGCCCTCCAATTCTGGAGGGAAGCCCAGGGGTAGTGATTCAGCTGCATTGTGCGAGCTGTAGCGTAGGCCCAATGGCCATATTTCGGTGCACAGGGGTCAAGCAGGTACCTTGGGGTAATTTGCACGCCGGGGGGCTAAGGGGGGCGAGAAAAACCTGCAAAACCTTTGCAGGAATTTGGGGGGTTAGTCATAGAGGTCCAGAGGGGGTCATCGGTGTGGTGGATGGGTGAACAGAGGGGGCGCTATGGAGTGATTCCCTTGAGGTATACGGGCGTGCGAGCTACTCAAATACATCACAAGACATGCCCCAAAATACCCGGAGGGGTGGTGGGTGGAGGGGTGGCAGAATAGTGGGGTGGTAGCCCGTGGTGCGCAGTCGTGGGAGGTCTACGCGACTAAGTCAAAAATGGTATCGATTTTCAGAAAAAACTCGACCGTCATAGAGATATCGACCCAACTTCAAAATCGGCATCCCCGGTAGGAAACCATCATAACTTATCTACTAAGCCATGTGGAGGTCCAATCGACCCCCCTTGGGCCCTGGGGTGGCCGTAGACCCCTTGAAATTAAAGGTGACTGGCCCCCGATATCTCTATGACGGTTTGCCCTCCAATTCTGGAGGGAAGCCCAGGGGTAGTGATTCAGCTGCATTGTGCGAGCTGTAGCGTAGGCCCAATGGCCAATATTCGGTGCACAGGGGTCAAGCAGGTACCTTGGGGTAATTTGCACGCCGGGGGGCTAAGGGGGGGCAGAAAACCCTGCAAAACCTTTGCAGGATTTTGGGGGGTTAGTCATAGAGGTCCAGAGGGGGTCATCAGTGTGGTGGATGGGTGAACAGAGGGGGCGCTATGGAGTGATTCCATTGAGGTATACGGGCGTGCGAGCTACTCAATACATCACACGACATGCCCCAAAATACCCGGAGGGGTGGTGGGTGGAGGGGTGGCAGAATAGTGGGGTGGTAGCCCGTGGTGCGCAGTCGTGGGAGGTCTACGCGACTAAGTCAAAAATGGTATCGATTTTCAGAAAAAACTCGACCGTCATAGAGTTAAGAGTACCGAAATAGTGTCACAGCAAATCGCGTGATCGATGGGCTTGGCATGAAATCAGAAAAGAGAAATGAAGAAATGAATTAATTAAAAAACCGGTGCGCCGGCTGTGTCTCATCGAACCTGTGATTCCGTCACATGACAGTCACGATGACGTCTGTCATGTTCCGTGAACCTCCAGCGCATCTACCTTTACCCATTATTTAATTCGTGAGATCACTGTGTGCACAAAGGGTGCACAGTTCTCGAGAATTAAATAATATTTATCACAATTTTCATATTTAAAATAATTAAAATTCTATTATGAACATGCCATCTTTATGAATTTATAGCGTCGAAAATCGCAACATGACCCCCTATTTTTATTGGCTAGGATCCAAGAATGGTGTGTTTGCCTGATATAAAAAGTTAACATGTAGATTTATTTATAGAAATTATTTATCAGTCGGCTGTGTCACTGTATGGGCTGGTGACATGCCAATTAACATGAGACGCAGTCTGCAAAGCTCCAAGAATAAAAGTTGATGACACTGTTATGAACGTCGGCTGTATGGGCTTGCCCATGGGCGAGCCCCGCAGGAAAGACGGGGGGGGTTCGCCCCCCCTGTGGTCGTGCCTCGCAGGGGAATCGACCGCTTACATTTTTTAATGTTTTATTCTTTGAAAGGGGGGACATGTGGGCAGGCCGAGCCCCGCAGGGGATTCGGTCGCTTACTATTTTGGGGGTGAGGCGATATGTTAATACCGGTCAATCTACGATTGAGGTGTTTGGGTCTGTTCATTTGCAATTACCAATAATGCATGACACTCGCTTTGCATAATGCATGACACTCCTTCTAAACTTTTTAAAATTTTGTCAACATTCTTAATTGCAGAATAGAACCTATTCTTTGCCCGCATCACATTTTGTATGCTGATTTGAGATTGATTTTCCCCCACTTGTACGTTCACGTACCCCCCATATATCGATATATCGGAATGGAAGGGTTATACGCGCTGGAACTGGAACGTGGTTTCCGTCTTAGTCCCGAAAAGATTCTGAACCAGCGTGACGGTCATATCGTCTCGCATCGTCTCGCGTGTCATCGTGAATTTAATTTCCAGGATTATTAAAACAAATCATCTATTTATCCTCCATCGATATCGCGGATACGATTGCCGTTGGCGTTGACTCGCTCATCAAGGATAAAGAGCTGCGCACCAACATTTACTGCTCATAATTTTCTCAACGGTCCTTCGCTTCGCCTCATGGGCGGAACGATGTCGTGGCTGCTGTGTTATGCGCAGGGATTTCGGAAGTGTTTGACTGCTTTTATTTTTCAGTTTGTTTATGCATATGTGCCGACTCACGATACTCGTTTTGTGCAGCTTGTGTCGCAGGTTTTCCGATGGCGAGGAGGGGCGCGCTTTCTTGAGGTGTGGAAGTCTAGGGCAACCTAGCTTGGGATCACACCCAACCACATCGGACCCACCTTGTTCTCACGTTTTATTCAACTCACTTTGAATATGCATACAAAGTTTGAGCAGCATCGGGTTGGGATAAGCTATAGACTGCTTTTGTTTTTGGGTTTATGGCGTCTTCTTCGCGACCTCTTGGGGTGTGGAAGTCAAGGTTGGGCATGCCAACCTTGCTTGGGTTCGAACCCAACCACATCAAAGGCATCTCATTTGCATATATTCATGCATTTGTCTTTGATATGCATGCAAAGTTTTAGGATCATTGAGTTAGGATAAGCCTTAGGCAGATTTATCTTTGTGGGTTATGGCGCATTGTTTCCTTCTTGAGGTCGACACAAAGCATGAAAAGCTTTGCAGCCGAGGGCTTTTCGTGCGTACTAGCGCACCAAACTTGGCATTAATATCGCTGACAGTAATATTAGTGCACCCTCTTAAGCGCAAAGACTTTCAATGAGTGTACACGGAATGGTCGCCTCTTGATAAAGAGCATTTTGGGTTTGGGTTCAACGTACCCAAACCCAAAGATGCCAATCAGCCGAGGGCTTCCCGTAAGTTCTAGATCACGAAACATGGCATAAATACTTCCAACGCATGTACCTTCAAGTTACGTGAAGCTCAAGGCTTCAAGTTACTTGTGCGCGAAACGAGGAATTTATTTCTAAGGCAGATTTATTGGGTTTGGGTTCGAACGTACCCAAACCCAAAGATGCCAAACAGCCGAGGGCTTCCCGTGCGTTTTGGCGCATGAAACTTGGCACAAATACTGTCAACGTATATACCTTTGAGTTACCTGAAGCTCAAGGCTTCAAGTTACTTGTGCGCAAAACGAGCAATTTATTTCTAAGGCAGATTTATTTGCTTTGGGTTTGGGTTCGAACGTACCCAAACCCAAAGATGCCAAACAGCCGAGGGCTTCCCATGCGTTCTAGCGTACGAAACTTGGCACAAATACTGCCAACGTAGATATATGTGAATTACCTGAAGCTCAAGGCTTCAAGTTACTTGTGCGCGAAACGAGCAATTGATTTCTAAGGCAGATTTATTTGCTTTGGGTTTGGGTTCGCCAAGAACCCATAAGCCTATGACATGACCTAACGTCATTAAACGCAAATATGGATAACTATTGAAGTTACATAAAAGATAATAGTACGATACCGACGTGGTTGGGTTTGATTCCAAGCGAAGTTGGTAAACGCCAACTTTGACTTCCACACCTCAAGAAGGAAACAATGCGCCATAACCCACAAAGATAAATCTGCCTAAGGCTTATCCTAACTCAATGATCCTAAAACTTTGCATGCATATCAAAGACAAATGCATGAATATATGCAAATGAGATGCCTTTGATGTGGTTGGGTTCGAACCCAAGCAAGGTTGGCATGCCCAACCTTGACTTCCACACCCCAAGAGGTCGCGAAGAAGACGCCATAAACCCAAAAACAAAATCAGTCTATAGCTTATCCCAACCCGATGCTGCTCAAACTTTGTATGCATATTCAAAGTGAGTTGAATAAAACGTGAGAACAAGGTGGGTCCGATGTGGTTGGGTGTGATCCCAAGCTAGGTTGCCCTAGACTTCCACACCTCAAGAAAGCGCGCCCCTCCTCGCCATCGCAAAACCTGCGACACAAGCTGCACAAAACGAGTATCGTGAGTCGGCACATATGCATAAACAAACTGAAAAATAAAAAGCAGTCAAACACTTCCGAAAGCCCTGCGCATAACACAGCAGCCACGACATCGTTCCGCCCATGAGGCGAAGCGAAGGACCGTTGAGAAAATTATGAGCAATAAATGTTGGTGCGCAGCTCTTTATCCTTGATGAGCGAGTCAACGCCAACGGCAATCGTATCCGCGATATCGATGGAAGATAAATAGATGATTTGTTTTAATAATCCTGGAAATTAAATTCACGATGACACGCGAGACGATGCGAGACGATATGACCGTCACGCTGGTTCAGAATCTTTTCGGGACTAAGACGGAAACCACGTTCCAGTTCCAGCGCGTATAACCCTTCCCTATCGGAATATCGGTTAAACCGAATAGGAGCCTTGTTACAAACCCTAAGTCTAATTTAGTCCATAAGCTCTGGGAACAAGAGTAGGTATAGGCTCAAAGTACTGTTCTCATCAATACCTACAAGCTACATTTTCGATTTTGATCTGCCAAGTGCCATATGCCGAATGCCCGGATCGGATGATAATGATATGAATTTGGTCATCGGAGGCAAGGATGCGCTTTGGGTTTTTGTCGTTGGCGGTGGCGTGGCGCGCAGTTTTTGTCAGTTTTTGCCACCGCGCTGGCGTGGCGCCTGAATTTTTGGGGTGCCGCCAACGCTGGCGTGGCGCCTGGATTAAATTCGGGCGCCAGCGCGCCGGCGCCCTTGGCGAGATACAGTAGAGGGGTCGTGGGGAGAGTTTAGAGGGATGGGCACCCCGCCCCCATCCGCAATCGACCCCCTTCTACCCTGAAAATGCCTTCGTTGATGTCTCGTGGGGCGTGACATGGCGTGACAAGCGAAGGGTGGCCCGTGGCCGATGGCGTGGGGCTGGGACTGGCGTGGCGAACGAGTAATAAATTCCCCAAATTTCGCTAAAATTCACCTAAATTTATTTCGCAAATTTCGCATGGAGGCCCCTAAATTTCTCGCGAATTTCTCCGAAAATTTGCCCCTCTAAAATAACTGCCCAAATTTCGCATAAACGTTTCCCAAAGTTTTAAAGGGGGTTTACAACTTATATCTGATACGTTTGATAACTTGAAATGACGACATTGAACTCCTCTACACGCGACACGAAATTACGCGACGAAATTGCGGGAAATAAGGTATTTATGCATGGTTTGAGGCTTCTAGCATGCATGCACAATGAATGTGGCTGTAGGTACTGTAGTGGGAACGGTATGTGCGACAGTAGGCCGAGGACAATAGGTACTAGTGGGAATAGTAGGTACCACAAGAAATGGGTATCGGATTTTGGGTTTTACTAATCCTATCACAACAAACAATATATCGTTGTGTTTGTCTATAAACGATCGGTACGTATGCCAAGTTTCAGCCGGAAAGACCCCGTGACTCAAAAGTTATTCAAGGTCAAGAAACCCTATTATTTACGGTTAGTATATAGCCACAAGAAATGGGTATCAGATTTTGGGTTTTACTAATCCTTTCACAACAAACAATATATCGTTGTGTTTGTCTATAAACGATCGGTATGTGTGCCAAGTTTCAACCGGAAACTCTTCAGTTTCTTCTTCCTCAACTTCACTCTCGAATCCATCGTCGTTATCCGCATAGCAACTAGCTAGTTGACTAGCCCAGCCTTCATCCCCCATTTCGACTGTTCCTTGGTGCGGTCGGGTGCCCTGCGTGTCAAGTCCTGCTTCTTTGTTGATATGCGAACTCCAAGACCTTAGCACAACGAAACCGTGCAGTACTGTGGTTTCATGCTGTGGGCGCGATCAGACGATTGTACAAACGGAGTGTAAGCCGTAGGATTGCGGAGGATCGCGTAAAAAGTCGCGAAATTCGTCGATCGCGTGGGTTTCGTCAAATTTCGCGACTTTTGAAGATTCCGCGGTCAAATTTCGCGATTTTACCCCCCAAATTTCGCGAAATTTCAAAAAAATTTGACCGGAGAAAAAGCACCCAAATTTCGCAAAAAATTTCGCGAAATGTGGGGAAGGGGCTATGAACGAGCCAGCCCCGCTGGCGGAGCGCCTCGATTACGATGGAGCGATGGCGCGCTGTGGCGGCAGCGCGGCGCGTGCATTTTTGCTGGCCCGCCAGCGTTGGCGGGGCGTGTGGGCTCTCAAAATGGGTCAGGCGCGCCAGATATGGCGCGCCGGCGCGTCCAAAGCGCATCCTTGATCGGAGGTTCGGAGCCACCACTAGCGTCACAGGTGAACTGGATCTGGATCAACTGAAGAACTCTTTTCGTTCTTTCGCGATCATTGGCTCGGAGCTGCGTTTGTGTTAAAATACAACTGAAAACTCAAAACTGTCGTGTGCAACTGAGCCCGCACCTGTCGTGTGGCCTATTGCGCGCAATAAGTGTTGTAACGACACATGTCATCAGCATTCCGACTCGAATGGACCTGACGGTTCAAACTAAGTGCAAGGGAGCTCCCAGCGGTTTGCTGCACCGTCAGAATGCGGGTTCTCGCGACACGTAAATAATTCTGCTATTGCATCTGCGTTCCAATCCACACTTCAAAGCTGCTTTTTAACTACGCGAAAACTGCTTTGAGACATTACGGAAGATAAGGTGCTCTTTTCCTATCTCGAGCTGCGTTGCGACAGCAAAGCAACTATCATTTGAGCCAGACAGCGGCCTCGTAGGTTTAAATCTCGCCAAGTTTGGATTCTTCGCTCTGCACCTATTACGGAAAGATGGTAGGTATGCATGCCTTCGGGGCGATATTATTTGGTGCGTTAATTTTGGGAATCCGTGCTATTGACACGTGTACAAGTTCTCGTATTCTGTCAACAACTACAATGAAGGACTTACCGATGCCTCCTCCGATGCCGCTTTCAACACTCGATCCTAACGTCATTAAAGTCACCGAAGCAGTCGTAAGTAAATTCGAGTTTAAGACAGCCTTTTCTGACCTCTTTGCTTCTTCGAGAGGATTTCGACTTGCTTCACGTGCTAAAAGGCGTCGCTGTCTCTTTCACCCTCTAGAACCGATTCCTTACGTCTCCAAAACAATTTTTATGGAACAGGTAGCAAATGCTAATGCTGAACGAAACCCGGCGCAGCAGCTTCAGCAACTCCAGATTGTATCCGCTGAGTTACTGCAAGTGTATCAAGTATATTTCGAGGTGCTTGAGCCTTTCTTCGTGCCCGTTTGTTTCGATTCCAGGCGTTCGACCTATTTGCGGGGTTTTAAGGGGAATTCATTATGAGATACCTACGTTGCCTTTTCATAACTGTTGATGAACATGTTCTTTTTTATTTTTAGGCTGGGGAGGAATCCGACTTGAAGACTCGAGCACTTCGGAGTTTCAAGGTCCGGAAAGACACTACTCTATCTACCTCAAACCTGAAACGTTGCGATCCACTTGCTTTCCAGCTGTTATTTTCTCTTATTCGCCTTCCCTTCGCTGACGCATGTGCCCTTTGCCACGACTCCAGCCTTGCGCGCAGGTGCTCTCCCGCATGTACGCATGCTGTTGTCTGACTGCTTACTGCCTATTGTTTCGGCAGAACGAACAACGATTGCGCGCGAACCTCTTGATCCTTCTCCGATGTATGCGCTTATTAGAGATGCCATCTTACCTTACAAAAAGAGGACCGCGCTTCTTGACGTTCAAATTGCTTGCAGGCCACGGTTTTGCGAGATTCCTCCAATAGTTTGCATCTCCTAAGCTTCGAAGAGTTAGGCCTTACGGCTGGGATGGACCAGCCATCCTCAAATTCGCCACCGAGCTTGTTTTCTAACCTTTCCGACTCGCTCGACAATATCAGCACGCCGTCGTCGCGCCAGGTGAGCGGGAGCTGCTGTCGCCGAGAGGTCTGCGAGGACCTCACTTTGACACGGCTGACTAAACGGAACTTGTGCTCTATGCCCGACGACCTTCTGATCATTTTGAGGCCACAAGCTAAACTTTCTGTCACTTTCCTGTCCTCCTACAGGACTCTCCGACATCTTCCTCTGGATTCGGGCCAAAGTCGTCACGACATACCCACATGCATGATGCCGCTGTTGACCACAGGTGAGCCACATGCTGCAGCGCACTGTGGGAGGCTTGAATTCCACTATTTCGCTTGACCTACTAGGTCAGGGCGCAAGTGGTATCAGGACGGCCTGTCAGCCTCACATCTGTCTCTCCCATCAGGCTGAAGGCTGCCTAGAACGTCTTTCAGCAAGGCTGTACTACGTGCTTCTTTCTAGTGAGGAAGGTATAACCATTCCAGATAGCTACATCTTTTGGTGTCTAAATCTCTACCTCTATATACGCAGACTAACCACGTGCACGATCCAGGTCACTCGTGGAAACATCTGAAGGCCATAGTGAGCCCAAGCTGCGCAAGTTGCAGCAAACTGAGGCAGCCGGGGATATCTCTCAAGGTATGAGTGAGGCCAAAGATGTTTGTATACTCTCCTGTTTTCTCTGGAAATATGCTACGCTTTTTTACACCCGAAGCTCACATATGCCCTGGCCGCGGCACTCGCACGCCAGTCACCCGCTCGCCTGAGTTACGCCCTTCCACCCGCTCCGCCACGCTATTCCTTGTCATCCATGTTACTCACTGTAACCCACTCGGCTGCATTAATCTTGTTTTACCCGGTCATCCACACTACTTGCTGACACCCGCTCGCCCTGGATACTTGCTTTCAACTGCTCGGACGCGTGATGCCCTGGCGCCTGCTCTCATGTGCTACTCCCGGTCACCCGCTCACCCGCCCTACGTGCTTTCACCCTCCTACCCGCCTCACTCGCTGTAACCCTCCCGCCC
>LGRX02035420.1:0-55064 GCA_001247695.2 Cymbomonas tetramitiformis
CCCATGCCTGCACAAAGTATTCCTCACGCGATTGACGCATTTCCCGAATGTAAGGAAGAACAATCCCAAACAAGACGTAATGGGTATCCGCCATTCTTGATAATGCAAAGATGAAGCGGTGTGTCTTCCAGGAAGGAATGGAAAATGATCCTCCTAAAGGCCTCAAGCGGTTTAAATATTGCCAAGGAGGGCATGGGCCTCTCAAGGTGAATGCCGCAAACCAATAGGATGAAACCAACAATCACAAGATTGGCCAAGATAAGATTGGCGCGGACAAATGTTGGCCCAAGATTGGCGCGGATTACGAGTTCTAGCAGGATACCGAAGTCCCACAGTTGCTGTCCGACTCCGACTCCGACTAAGGTATAAAAGCTCAATTCATCTTACTTAGCCTTCATTTGCTGCTTACGCTCACCATCGTGCCACCCCTGCCACCTCCTACCAGAGAGTGAGCGACGCGCCTCTACAAACTCGTGATGCCTTCAGTGTTAAGGTTTGGTGTGCATCGGAATCGTGCCAGTATCGATGTAGATGCCATTAATCGCCATGAGATGGAGCACCGACCATGCCCCGAATGCAATTTGCACCAGTGGACTTTGAGAACGATGGCAAACCGCCCTTTCCGCCGCCCGCCGATGCCTCACAGGCATGATCTGATATGGGCTATGTGGCGCTTTACCCGGCGAACTCGGTTTTATCTGTTTTTTGAATTGGTAGAGCCGGAACGCTATCCCGATCGCGCTGAATATGCATGGGGTGAAGCGTGGATGACTCCGCGATTAATGGTTATTCCAGTCGACGTTGTACGCCTATTGGTCTGTTGGTACCAGAATGACGAAACGACACCTTTCGACGAGTACTGTATCAGTTGCGATTGCCTTAGTTGATCAGGTATACAAGCTCAATACCTCTTACTTAGCCTTCATTTGCTGCTTACGCTCACCATCGTGCCACCCCAGCTTGACACTAACAACTAACAACTGACCACGCTCAGGCAAACTCGTCATGAAATGCGATTATTGTGACCTTCCTCCAAACGTTCGCATATGGTTTAATGCTGGTTCGCATCTTGTTGCGATAAATGAGCATACCGAACATTTCGCGTGTATGCGTTGTTCTTACGAAATATTCTTGTGCCAGGAAGCAATGGACGACGAAGACGGAGTATACTGGGAGCTGATAGATTAGTAGACCATTACTTTCCGGCGTCAGAAAGGCGTGGAATGAACTAATTCGAGATCGCTTGCCTGGTAGCAACTTACGTACTTTGCAATGTAATAGTAACGCTATGATATGTTGTACGACCAGCTGACTTATGGCTTTTACGACATATATATATTGTAACACTACTAACACTAGCAAACATTCTACTTGTAACGTTAAACGAATATACACCGTTCATGCAACAATACCCGTGTGATGATAGTTGTATAGCCGCGTTTTTTGACGCGGGGCTTGTGTTTATGAACACACCCAATCCAAAAAAGATATCTCTCTCCGTTGATTGCTCGATGATCACTCGAACCACAATGGCAAACCGCATAATGAAGGCATACCGTACCGCATAAACGCATATCGTAACCTACGTGGCTGCCACGTGTCTGCATTACACTGCGCGTTATGATGACGTGGCAGGTCACCCGTCGTCTATAAACCGAGAATAGTAACAGAAAAACACCGTCTAAAAACATGCATAGTGGTTCACGTATCCCCAATAGTCTGTTACCTGCAAAGCTGTGCGCTGTCCCCTTTCTTCGCCAGGAGAGACGAACATCCGGTTGGGCTCCCCTTGCTCGTTCACTCGGGGTATGGTCTCTGCAATCTCCATTCCATACTCTCGCAGCAAGGGCCGCCAGTCAGCCTGCGGGAAGTCGGGCAACAGGAACAGCGCGGCTGTGCTCTGGGGGGCGTGCCGGGCCTCTGAAGCGTAGTGCCTTAGGATGTCTGCAATGCTCACCTTGGAATCCGAGAAGGGCGGGTTACACCACACCACGCGACCCCTCCACTGTTCCTTCAGGCAATCTGTCCAGAACGTGTCCACTTGCCGGTTCTGCCCCATGAGGTCGCAGCATGCATCCACCTGGAACCGTCCACCCAACACTTTCGCGTATTTGGCTTGCAGTCGACTAAACTCGGACGGAATCAGCTTCCAGTCCTGATTGTCTACCAGGGGTTCCCCTGGTTGCATCCTTGGTGTGGACTGCTGCTGTACCGCTGCTGGCTGCTGCTTCTCTGCTGGTTGCTGCTCATTCTGGGCTCGTGTCTGGACTCCTGCCATTGCTGGTAGCGCGGCCATTCTCTCCACTGTGACCATAGCGTCCAGCCATAAGTCCGGTGTTTCTGCCCACCAGAGACCGTTCAGCTGAGTTAGCTTACCGGTTACTTTGGGCTCACTGACCGGTGGGTACTCACCTTCCTCCTCATCCGACGAGCTGAGCTCTAAGTCCAGGGGTGAAGTGGGATCTTCCTCTTCTGCAACCTTCTTCAGGCCAGCCACCACGTTCTCCTCTTCTTCTGATTTCCCTTTAGCTCCCGCTGCTCTTCTACCCTCCTCTGCAGATACCGGCTGGTCAGTGCTCGGATCCACATACCCAGCTTCCTTAAGCCCTTCTCGCGCCGTCGCCTGCACATAGTCCGGTCGCCGTGAAGCAACGTCTGGTACCACCAGTGTGCGTCCTGGCACGTGCTCCATTGCGTGCACTCCTACCTCCACCAGATCTTCATACCACCTGGCCTGGCGTCGGCTGAGCTCACGTCCAGGTGCAAATAACCACTTCAGTGGAGCATGATCCCCCATCAACCTGAACTCCGTGAAGATCAGGTAATGTCTCCACGTCTGTGTGGTGCAGTGGTGAATCGCGGCTAGCTCTCGCTCACCTGCGTGGTAGTTCTGCTCGGCTGAAGAGAATTGCTTACTCTCGAAGGCTATGGGTTGCAGGCCCTTGCCTAGATCCTGCATCAGCACGCCAGCTAATGCCACTGCACTCACATCAGTCTGCACAACAAAGGGGCTGGTGCCGCGATGAGCTGCTTCCTGATCGGGCAAGATCAAGGTCGGTGCAGTAGTGAGAGCGGTCTTGAGGCGTTCAAAGGCGTGTTCCTGCTCCGGTCCCCATTCCCATGGCACTAGGTTCTTAGTTAGCTTGGTCAAAGGGTGCGCTAAGTCAGCGAAACCCTGTATGTACCGTCGATAGAACCCAGCCAAACCCAAGAACTGTCGCACGTGCTTCACCGTCTCCAGTCGCGGCCAGTCCCGTATGGATGCTATCTTGTCTTGCTGTGGTCGGCAGCCTGTGCGGTCAATGACATGTCCCAGGAAACGTACTGAGCGTTTAAAGCATCGTAGCTTGGACTCCTTCAGCTTGACCTTATTCTGTCGACATACCTCCAAAACCTGCCGCAGGTGGTCTAGGTGCTCCTCGGGGTTGCTCGAGAAGATCATAATGTCATCCACAAAAACTCTGACGAACGGTAGATGGCCCAAGTACTTCTGCATCATCCGCTGCCAACACGAAGGACTATTGGACAGCCCCATTGGCATGACCAACCACTCATATGCTCCAAACGGCGTGGTCATCGCCGTCTTCTCGATTGCGTCCTCCTCCATGGGCACCTGCCAGAATCCCCACAGAGCGTCCGCGGTGGAGAAGATGGTCGCTCCCTGCAGGTCATCAATGAGAGACTGTACATCGGGAAGAGGATAACGGTCCTTTACGGTTATTTCATTGATCTGGCGGTAATCAATTACTAGCCGTAGCTCCTTAGGATTCGAGGGCTTGGGCACCATCAAGACCGGACTGCCCCAAGGTGAGGATGAGGGGCGGATGTAACCCTTCGCCAAGAGTTCGTCCAGTTGTCCACGAAGTTGTCGCAACTCCTCCATGGGCAGCTTGTAGCACCTCTTGTGTCGTGCGCCATCCCGGTACTCGGGGTCCATGTGCAGCGGCGATTTGTGGTCGCGGTCCACGACGCCCTTGGGAAGCTCCATGCCCACCACGTCCTGGTATCGCTGCTTCAGCTTCACCAGTTCGTCCAGGATCTATTGTGGTACCTCTGCGTCCACCTCATCCGGCTTGGCCTCCTTGGTCTCGCCACAGCCGTCTTTCGAAATTTGTCTCCATTTATTGTCGGGGGGGGGTTAGGATTTCCTTTTTGTGTGGGTGGGTGGGTCGAGAGGTCTTGTTGGGGGTGGGGTCGACAGGTGACAGTGTCCGCTGGGGAGGTGGGGTGCTGAAAATCGGTCACATGTCCGCAGGGTGCGTGCGATGCGCCACTTGTCCGGACGGGGGGCGGCGGAGGGCCGCAAGCGTCAGATTTGTTGAGAGTGTTATATCGTACCTGCGCTGGTTGCCTACGGTAGATGGTAGATGCCTAAATGTCGACACATCATCCAATATTTTGCTGGCAAAAGATCAAATTTAACTGTACTTTTACACTAATCGTTGAGATATACTCAGGTTAAAGCTGGGAGTACTTTGGCATAACCTAGAGACAACTGCGATACAATCGTGATGTCGCAAGCGTTGACTGTGGCGAGGGTGCTTTGCAGTGGACTGTTGCTCCCACACGTTGCTGCCTTCGTAGATGAAGGCTTTACAGTTAAGATCCTGAAAAGTCACATTCCCGATGAGGACTTAGACGAGCTTGGTCTCTCACCTGTAGCCATATCCGCTTTTCGCTTGCGTATATGGGCTTTGTGCAAGCTAGGCGACGACACGTTTCACGAAAAGAATGATGGCGTCAGCTCTATCGATCTATTGGAACGGCGGTCGCCCAGCGTAAGGACTGCTTTGACTTTGAAGAGTGAAGATCTGAAGAAGATATTTAAGCGCATGGCAACACGTCGTGTCTTTCTCAACGCTGTTCAACAGGAGCTGTCCAAAACGCCTGCAGCCAGACCTTCAAGTGCGTGGGAGCATCTTGCACTCGAAGATTTTTGGCATCCCTTGCTTTAACATGGTTTTTGTAGTTTGATCTGTTCCAAGCAGATATTGCTCTCTTTGGCAGCGTTGACACTTGAAAGCACAGGGGTTTTTTTCGCTTGTTTCCATAAGCCTGTGCTTGAATTCCGCTGCTCTATAGGGTTTGTTCACATGATCCCTTTCCTTTCCGGACTGAAACCTATTCTCGTTCGTGTGTTATTATGTTTTCCGCAGTTGTTCACGCGGATTCTTCGCGAGTTCCAAACCCTTCTTCTGGGGCAACACCAACAACTGAGACAACGCCAGCGAATGCAACCTGGCCTCCGTGGCATGCAACCTGGCCTCTGTAGCATGCAACCTGACATCTGTAGCATGCAACCTGGCCTCTGTAGCATGCAACCTGGCCTCTGTCGCATGCAACCTGGCCTCTGTGGCATGCAACCCGACATCTGTAGCATGCAACCTGGCCTCTGTCGCATGCAACCTGGCCTCTGTGGCATGCATGCAACCCGACATCTGTAGCATGCAACCTGGCCTCCGTGGCATGCAACCTGGCCTCTGTAGCATGCAACCTGACATCTGTAGCATGCAACCTGGCCTCCGTGCCATGCAACCGGGCCTCTGTAGCATGCAACCTGACATCTGTAGCATGCAACCTGGCCTCCGTGGCATGCAACCGGGCATCTGTAGCATGCAACCAGGCATCTGTGGCATGCAACCAGGCATACGCAGCATGCAACCAGGCATCTGTATCATGCAACCACCCGTCGGCAGCATGCAACCAGATCTCTGTAGCATGCAACCCCTCTGCTCGTACCTCCCGGTACAAGATTTTAATTTCGCATTGTTAAATTATTTGATTTTACCGGTACTAATTATCTTCATTATACACATGGAAGCACGCGCGCCGTTTTGGTGTAAGTAGGCATGGAATGAAATCAGATATTCGTCCAGGTGCAAACATGGATGCACGCATAATATATACATACATAATTACGCACATAGATACATACATACATCGATGTCTAGGTGAGTATCTCCCGTTGTCCGGTGGGTCCAACATCTGTCCGCTGGGTAGGTGGGGTGCCCCGTCAAACGTGTCCGCTGGGGAGGGGGGGGTCCTTCATGGTAATGTCCGCTGGGGAGGTGGGGGTCCCGGCACCTATCCTAACCCCCCCGCGACAATAAATGTAACAGCCCTGACCTTGCCATCCGCGCCGCTGCTCTGCTCTTCACTAGGTGTCGCCGCAGCAGCTGGTGCCTCCTTCCTGAAACAGCTATACCCATCTTTGCTTTGCCCTGTCTCAGCTTCTATAGGTGCTGCCAGTACTGGCTCGCTAACTCTGCGCAATCTCCTGTGGTTCACCCCTCTGCCCCTCCGCTGCTCCTGCTGCAGACGCAGTGCCTGCCCTGTTTTCCACAAACAGTACGCCTCCTCTTCCCACTCAGGTTCCAATTCCTCCGCGTGGTGCTGTGCAGCCTGCTCCCTGCGCTCTCGTGGAAGCATCTGGAACGCCTCCCATCTGGCCCTTGTGGGGTAAGGTCCCCAGTCTCGCACAGCGGGTTGCGCTGATGTGGGGCATGTCACCGGTCGCAGAGCACACACCTGCTCCTGTGCCCAGTCCTCCTGCTCTGTTGCATCTTGTTCAGATTCTGACGAACTGCTGTCGGAGATTAGGGTGGCTACGCTTGCTACTGTACTGTCGCTGTTGCAGCCTTCCTCGTCAGAGGTAACTTCCCCCCCCTTTGCCTAGCGTTGTCACCCTCTGCCTCCGATGATGATGAAGATGACTCTGATAAGGCTGCAGAGGCCTCTAAGGGAGAGTTGGGGTCGTCGGTGGCCTCCATTTTAAATGTGCCATCTGGAGCCAGGTACATCAGGTACGCCTCCTCGCCGCTATTCTTCAAAGCTCGCAGGTCCTTCCTGGCTTGCTTAGTACTGATAAGCTGTGCCTCTACCAGTCCCATGGCCTGCCCAGACCCTGCAGATGATGACCCGGGGTTGCAACCCGCGATGACTACTTTCTGCGACCCATGTCCGAACTTCACGCTGCCATACTGGGCGTAGTCAAATGTGACCTTCTTCTGTGCTCGTAGCCAGTCTCCGCCCAACACTATGTCCACTCCGAGTGCTAATGGCATGACGCGCAGTGTAACCTGTTTGGCATAACTGCCCTTCCGTGTCTCGGCTGTGAGCTTCGGACGGACGCAAGAGTTGGCGTCGTACACGGTGCCATCTGCCACCTGCACCTTCATCGGCGTCTCGTGTTTCTTGGGCTGGAGTTTAAACTTCTTGGCGGCCTCCACAGAAGTGAAGCTAGAAGAAGCTCCAGAGTCCACCAAGACTTTTACTCGTACTCTGCCTACCCAAGCCCAGAAAATCAGCAGAGTGGGCCCCTTCGCGTCCATAGCGGCTAGTACATCTGCATCCAACCATTCTCCCCAGCGTCCAGACCCTGCATCCACCCCTATCTCTGGTCTGATGCTGGCCAGTTTGTGCAGTCCTGGCTCCTTCTCAGGCGGATTCAGCTCCTCATCTGAATTGTCCTCCGGCAGATGGTACGTGCCGACCTCTGCTATCTTGGCTTGCCAGCGAGCCTGCCTGGTGATCTGATCTTCCGGTTCTGAATCACCAGGCCATGGCGCAGGTCGAGCTGCCTCTGCTTCCTGATGCGCTCGGGTGATCTTCCTCAGCTGGTCAACACGCTCCCGAATCTGCGCCAATGCACTTCTGACTCTGTGCTCGTGCACTTCCACTTCTTTCCTTCTGCGCGTTACTGTCGGTGCTGCTTTCCAGGCTGCTGACAGGTGCCCGTCGCGTAACCGTTGCTGAGCGTGTGATAGCACTGGCTGCTTAGTGCGATCCAGTTGTCGGCGCAGAGCTCTCCCGACCAGCTGGCGCGGGGCTGCTTCCTCTCTAAAGCGCACTCTTCTGACTCCTGGGGGCTGCAACGCGCGCTGATACACCCCCTTTGTGCTAGAGGCTCCTTGACTCCCTTTGCCGAACAGAGGAAATCTGATCTGAACTTCTGTTGGTTGGGATGCCTGTGCTGGCGCAGCGTCTGGCTCAGTTCTCCCTGGTGCTACCACTGTGATTGGCCGTGACCTCTTCAGCCAGCGTAATGCCCGCCTCATTTTCTCCACCGCACGCTGCGCTGGTCCTGGTCCGTGCCTCATCCGATGATCCTCTCTGAAGTGAGTGATCCACCGGTAGGTCTGACTTTGCCTGCCTCTCTCTGGTTCCCTTCCAGAGTCGGCCTCCCTCCTGTTGGCCATAGCGAGGTGCGGAGTACTTACCTCGCGGGTCTGGGGGCCTAACCGCGTTGTCCGGGATAGGTACCGGCCCCCGTTGACTCTCCCTCGGCAAAATCCATGTGCTCCGGGGCTACCAGTGCCAGCTGCTGCTCCACTATCCCGCCAGATCCAGTATCTATTCCCGCGTTCTTGAAGGTCTCGAAGGCCTCCTCCCAGATACATTTGACCCAGGCTGCTTTCTGCTGGGGCTGGTGTTGATGTGGGCAGTCGCGAGCCAGATGCTCCTTGGACTTGCATTTTCGACAGCCAGAGTAGCTTGACGATCCTGGCAGCTGCCGGCCTTCCACTTCCGTTGGAGTCGTGGTCGTGGGCATGGCGTAGCATTGTTCCTTGGGAGATGCTTCTTCCTCCCAGAATTCTGCCAAAGGAGCTACAGGGAAGGGGGATTGATCGCGGGTAGTCTTCAGATGCGCAGGATCCTTGCGCTCCTCCATCGTAGCTTGCTTTACATATCTGCGCAGTAGTTCTGCCTCCCATCCAACCTTCCCAGAGCTCTGGTTGAAATCCACCTTTCCAACCAATTCCTTGTGGACTCTGGCATGCAGTTCTGGTGTCAGTCCACTTAGGAATATTCCCGGTAGTGCCGCTCTACTTACTGGTCCCGTCACCCCATGGTTATGCAGCATTTCCAACATGTCGAAGGACTCCATGAGTGAGTGATGGAAGGTGGCGGCGTTTCTTCCAGCGTTCTTGCCAGAGGCTTGACGAGCTCGCGACAGCATATTGGGTAAGATACTCAGGTGAGCGTCAGTGACACACGCTCGCGCAAGCGTGGCCACTAAATAGTCCGGGCTCTGCATCTGGTTGGCCATCACCTTTTGATTTAGAACTCCTTGCGCTGACCCCTCCACCCGGTCCCTGATGATCAGTCGTAGTTCTTCTGGGACGGTGGTGATGGTGGCCCCTTCCTGATCTCCATCGTCGCGGGACTTCTTCTTCGTCAACGCTCTCTTCACCAGTGCTTCCTTGAAGTGATCTTGCAGTTCTCTCATGAATTTCTTCAGGGGAGCTAACAGATGTCCAGATGGTCTGTCTCCGCTGGGGCCGTCCGTAGGGCATGTGTACGTGGTGATGCGGTCTCGTAGTTTCCGTAGAGAAAGCAACAATCTGTCTTCAGCTTCCAATTCCTTCAGCTTGGCATAGTCTGCCCGCTGCTGATCCCTCTCTGCCTGCTCCTGCTCGACCGGTCTTCGGGGCGGTGGACAGTCCGGGGGTTCTTCCTCAGGTTCCTCTGGTGGAGGTGGAGGCTGGGTCTGCCGAGGTGGTTGAGACTGTGGTAGAGTGACACTGGGAGTTGGGATGTTGGGCAGTTGGGATAATGCACCAGACCAGGGCGGCTGAGTACAATTCTGACAGAGTGGGACTTGCTCACACGTTCTGTTGGGCCCCAGCATGACGTCCCATACTAACCCAGAGGCGACCTTAACTCCTCTAGCTGGGGATAACAGCAGTCTACCGCATCTGCTGCAATCCGTGCCGCTCTGAACATCCTGATCCCGTCTTGGTCCTACCAGCTGCATCACCGGGCTGATCAGTGACTCCCGAGCCCTGTGGTTCTGGACATGCCCATAGCTAATCGCTAGGGTGGAGTACTGTTTGGCTATGGCCACCGCTGTCTGGGCATCGGCGTCGTGGCGCCTCACGTAGTCCCCGATACCCTGTTCTACAGTGATGGGTACCAGTGGGTCTCTCCACTCTTCCAGGGCTTCGTGGCTTGGTGGGGCTGCCTTAGCCGATGACGCTGAGCCTGATGCCTCATCATTGCCAGACTTGGACGGGGATCCTCCGGACTCTGATCGGGTGGTTATGGCTAAACGCCACGCCTCGTCGGGACTCAGTGAGGGATGCCGGGCCTTAGTCCAGTCATACCAGACCCATTCCGACTCTTCGGGTGAAGGCACTACTGCACAGATGGCCTCCTTTCCCTTCAGAACCTCTCTCTGGGTTGCTATCAAAGCTTCCCAGCCCTCCTCTTCCCAACTCACCACTTCACCTCGAGCCGCTGCCAGTGCGACGGCCTTCTGACGCTCTTCGGGGAGGCACTCAAAAGCCTGATCCCGCAGAGCTTTGTCTTTGAACAAAGTTCTGACAGCCATCCCTTCTGTCAGCTCAGGCTCCAGAGCCGATGCACGAGAGGCGGGCTCCTCATCTACAGCCTTCCCTTTTGCTGCCTTGACTGCCCTCTTCTTGGCCAACTGCTTCTTCCGCCTCCGTTGCTGCCTGCTGCTGCCGCTGCTGCTACCTCTGCCTCTACGCCTGCTGCTGCCGCGGCTGCCTCGCTCCGGGGAAACTGTTGAGTCGCTGGAGTCACTGAACCCGCTGCTGTCGCTGCTGGGAGGGAAACGAGGAATTGGTGAGAAGCCTGGGGGGTATCCCAATCCGCATCTGGGTATTTCCTCCCACTGCGGCACGGATGGCTGCCTTTGGGCCTCTGCTGGGGCTGCTGAGAGTGCTGTGAAGCGATCCGAGAGTGCTGAGAAGGCGTTGTGGGTGGGGGTCGCTCCTCTTTCCTTAACACGTGCTCTGCCAAAGTTCACTCCTGCAAAGAGTTTCTTTGGTAGCCCTTCCTGGTGTAACAGAGTCCCGTGCTTGAGGGCACGCCTGTATTCCCTCTCTGTCACTCCTGCCTGTAGCACAGCCAACTCCTGCGGGGAGGCCGGATGCCAAAGGATCTTCCCGCTCCGGGTGCGTGGCTCATTGTAGAACCACTGTGTGAGGGTCTTCTTTCCCCAGCTGACAGTGCAACTATCTGCAACCTCACGGGTGCTGAAGCCTGTGATTCCGCGCTGTCCCCACTGTGGTCGCTCCACGCAGTGCCGGCTCCCTCTATCCATCTAATCACCCGGACCTTCTGGTCCTTCCCGCACTGGCTGTACGCACGGTCCAGGGCTATTTGCTCTGGCGACCGAGAATCCTTCCTTCGGTCTGGCGATCTCTGCCTGTCCCCCTGAGGAACTGAGGGCTGTCCAGCTGGCTGAGCCTGCCGAGCTGGCTGAGCTGGAAGCTCTGATGCCTGGAGACTGGCTGATTCTCTCAAAGCTCTGACAGACCGCGCTCCTTCCTTCAGCTGCGGTCCGACTCTCTCCAGGGCAGCCACCAACTCCCGGCTGGCCAATTCCCCTCTGGCTTCCATCGCTGGGCGCGGTGTCGCTGGAAGGGGTAGTGCTGGGAAGTCCTCTGCAGAGACACTGGAATCAGGCAATACAAAGTCCGCGTGTTGCAAAGCTGACGCTGGCTGAGTCAGGTTCTCGCCAGAGCCTCCGGCGCTCAGGACAGGTGAGGGATTCTGATCGCGAATCGCTGGAACTGCGCCTGCTTGGGCGACTGGGGTCACACCTGCCTTGGCCGCTAAAGCAGCGTTTGCTGACTGTCCCGGCATTGAAGGTGAGGATGCCGAGACAGTCGAGCTAGAGGACGCTTGACCAGTCGCAGTCTGACTGACAGCGGCTCTGCTGCGCTGGATCAGAAGCTCAGTACGTTCTGGTCTCTTCCTGGTTCGTTCAGCGCGCCCCTCGCTGGTTACAGCCAGTCCTTCCAGCGTCGTCGTCGAGCCAGTTCGTGTGTCGGTAACAGCCGTAACTCCAGACACCGATGGCGTTGTAACAGCCGCACCTTCAGACACCGATGACGTTGTAACGACCATATCTCCAGACACCGATGACGTTGCGACAGCCGTATTTCCAGACACCGATGACGTTATAACAGCCGTATCTCCAGACACCGATGACGTTGTAATAGCCGTATCTCCAGACACCGATGACGTTGAAATTTGGCCAGAGCCTCCGGCGGAAAGGGTCGACGTGGGGACCCTATCCCCCACCATTGGGCAAGTAACAACAGTGGCACTTCCAGACACCGATGACGTTGAAATTTGGCCAGAGCCTCCGGCGGAAAGGGTCGACGTGGGGACCCTATCCCCCACCATTGGGCAAGTGACAACAGTGGCACCTCCAGACACCGATGACGTTGGAATTTCGCCAGAGCCTCCGGCGGAAAGGGTCGATGTGGAGGCCCGATTCCCCACTTTCGGGTAAGAGGTCGCAGAAACTGATTGTGCTGCCAGTGCTGCCATGTTCATCCGTTCTAACTCCTGCAGCTTAGTGGCAATCGGAGTGAAAACAGGGGTATGAACAGGGGTCACCAGTGCCGGAATAACCCCTACTGGCTCACTGGGCAATGTACTCAGTGGTACTGGGCTCACTGGTACTTGCACAACTCCCCCCCCCCTTGCCGAGGGGGTAATTCCTGCGCTGGGAACGTGCACTAAAGGTGTCACAGCAGGTGGTTGCTGCATAGCTGCTTCTGTCACTGGAACAGGACAGGACAGGGCCCAATTCGGTGCTACTGACGCCGTTGGGTACGGTGAAAGCCCGGACACTGGCAAATTCGGCACCGGGGGAGACAGCATACCCGGAGAAGGGTATCCCATTGGTACGCCGTACGCAGCTGCTGACAACGGAGTGTTTTGCGGCCACAAGGCACGCGGCGGTAGTTGGTGCTGCTGACTGTACTGCTGTTGTTGCAGAAAAATTTGCTGTTGAAAATCCCGCGGAAATTGCGGCGGCGCCGTCATAAAAGTACGCTGCGGCTGTTCTTGCAAAAATCCGTACGCAGAATTTACATCAAGCTGCTGCGTTGAGCCAACATACGAGAGCCCAGGTTGCGTGTGCGCAGCCGATTGCGGAAAGGTGTGTGAAACAATTCTGGGGTCGAGTGATTCGGAGCAACTCGCCGCCGAAAGAAACTGCGATTGCCCCGTGGAAGTCGCTACAGCCGTGTGCGGCGGAATTCCATGCTGAAAGTCCATGACTGCGTTGTGAGTGAACGCACGTTAACGGCAGTGAACTCACACAGTGCGGGCGATATATTTCTGCCGATTGACGCCGATTTCGGTTGAACAAAAGGCAAATCCCGCGGAAAGGCACCTGCAAAGACGAATTACAATCGCACTTGTACGTGCGGTATATGCATTCAGGAACAGTATATGATATATTTCCCGTCGATATTCGCAGCCCTGACGAAAGGCAGACGCAATTAAGCGCGTTTTACGTCGTTGTCTTCAAAATTCTTGTAGGAACTCGCGGAAAGGCCTCGCGGAGAAGTCGTGTGCCGATAATTGTACACCCGAAGTTGCAGTCGGCACAAACAGGTCGCGTCTAACGCAACCACGCTGATACCAGTTGTTCGGGGGTGCTCTCTAAGAGCTTCTAAGTCTACTTACACAATGCAGGGAACCTAGTTCAATCCTACAAAGAGATATATATTGCTGTAAGCATGATACATATATGTGAATCGGATCTTTCTTTAATGTCGGAGTTACAACAGCCAGGTGTAGCTGTTCACAGTAACTAATTCAAACTAACTCATTCAGCCTGCTCGGCTTGCTTTATGCCATGGTTTCCGATCTCGAACTTTCGAACATAACTCGATGTCGACTCCTGTCAGGTCCCATCATGCTTCATGAGAACTCGATCTGTCACATCATAGAATCTGCCGACTAGCCCGGTTATATCATCACTATTCCGAGCCACCCATATCACTCTGAATAATTATAACTGTGCTGACTCGGCAATATTGGAGGTCTACCAGCTTTCCCTCCAATTTCTCTGACTGCTGGTTTTCCCACCAAAACTCACTTTCGGGTCAGGCATTTCTGTCAGTCATTTCTGTCAGACCCTCTTGTCATCTGGTCACATAAATGCCTGCCACTGGTGACTGTCATAGTACCCGTCACTCGTAGCTCTGACGCGCCGTCATTCTGTCTCGTGACTTACCCTAGCACACATACTGATACTGAAGGGAATATTGCCATAGAAGAACTGACCCGTCCACTGTTTGGTGTGACAATCATCTGATATAGACCAGTGTTCAAGAGCTGGGTGATTGTTACCCTCGCCAACAGGCAGAGAGTCACCATACATAGATACATCAAAAGCTGGAGTACCAAGTTTAGCCGTGGCTTTAGGAGAGCCGTGAGTAGTAGCCCATTTAGTATACTCGCTATTACTCCACTGCCAGTCTGATGAGTCTCCTGTGCGGGTCCTGACAGCTGCTGAGCCGAAGTGGTGAGTATGCGGGCTCTGTGGCTCATCCCAGAGGTAATCCACCTGATTGTCCATGATACGGTACGTCCTGCCTGAGTCCAAGTGAGTGTAAGTCATGCTGATGAAGTCCGGAGAACTGAAGCCGTGTCTGAGCATAACCCGGGTAGATAGAAGAGTCCTGGCGCCTTCCTTAAAGTGGCAGCCAGGAATAGAATATTCATCTATCTCTCCTGATAGTATCTCACGACCGTACAGGTGTAGTGTGCAGGTCCCGTCTGTCCTGGATACAGGTCCTGTCATCACTGTAGAGAAACCAATAGTGGATGATGTGTCCAAAGCTGAGATCCTAGACCTGGTACCTGTGATTGTGTGATATTGCCTGTGGCACCAGAGTCTACGACAATGCCATCACCGTCTCGTGACAATGCATAGGCTGAAACAACTGGACTACTGGTGAAGACCAGTCCAGGTGGTGGTGTGCCGTGTGCAGTCCAGGTGAAACCGAGCCACCAAGACATGTGTACCAAGGCACCACCGACCGTGACCATGATATCTGCAAGGTGTGAGGTGGTCTGGTATACACTGCCAGTCTCATGCAAGACTGCTGAGCTGACACCACCGAAACCGCTGTCCAATGTATTGTCGCCTGAGAGTGACTGAAAGTCCAGAAAGAAGAGGAACAGACACTGTATTATGATAGCCAGGATAGTTGCCAGAGCCAGAGCTGTGAGGTGTCGAGTCCGCCTACGGCGGTTCTCACTGCCTGGTGTTGTTGCTGCCCGGAAGAGTTGTATCTGGGAGGCGGTATCGGGCGGCATACCAGAGCTGGTGAACTGGCTGCGGTCGCTGTGAAACGGCTCTCTGAACCAGGTCCAGAGGAAGAGCTGTGTCCAGCCCCAAGATCTGACCAGTCCCAATCACATGAACCACTATACCCAGTGTTACCATCCCCAGTGCCACCATCAAAGCCACCATCAGACAGTATCCCCGTCCTCGTCCCCTGGCGGGGCCCCTCCCCGTGGGCCCCCAGGTGACAGCAGTCTCAGTCCGTACAAGGTGTCCTCCTGCCTCACAAGCAGGCTCACATCTGCCATGGCACAGCCTAGCGAAGCAGAGGACAACAGTCGTGGCAAACAGTCCAGCTCCTGCGGTGACAGAGCACGGGGCAGAGCTGGGAGGGAAGGGCACTACCGGATGTGGTGCTCGCGGCTCCCTCGATGTCATTGTGACCGAAGCCGGTAGGGCGTCGTGCCGCTGGGTAGGCTGGGTGTGATCCTCACACCACATCCTGTCCCAGTGGTCCCGCTCCCTGTCGGTGAGGTCGGGAGGAGTGCCGAAGCTACGCCGAAGCTCCTCGAAGGGGCCGGGCTCCGGCCCAGTCACAGGCTCCAGCTGTGGACTCCAAGGCCTCGGCCCCCAAGCCCCCTCAGACTCCCGAGTCTCACTAGGTCGTTGTTCGGCCATTCTCTGGAACCGAAGGTCACCTGCAAGCACCAGGTCAGCAAACAACCCGGAGCTAGGCTCCAGGGGTGTGTCGTGTGCAAACAGTGCTGATACAGGGTGAATACAGGTGTCCTCCTGATCACACCGTCAGGTGTGTCAATCGAGGACGGCACGGTGTGCACCGGTGGCTGAGCGGTCCCGTCTAACATCATACCTGCGTCAGGATGTGACCGGGTGGACGCAGTGTGTGTGTCACATGGTGAACACGTGATGCTCGGGGCCGCAGTGTAGAATGCAGAGAGATCAAGCGGTGCCTCAGGGGTAGCAACAGAGTCCATGCGGTCATCGGCCGGTGGGGTTGGTGTGGTGTCACGATCGACACCACCCACCCCGAAGCTGCCGAAATGAACTCTCCCTAGAGAAAGGGAGGAGAGAGGCTCCTGAAGATCTAGCACATCGTAGTTTGGGTCGTCGTCCCCTTCACAACAAAAGGCTTGGAATTTCGCCGAAGCCTTCCGTTGTAGCCGATTCCACTCGTCATGTTGTTCCTGGGTGTAGGAATCATGCTCCCAGGCATCCCACTCGGAGTCAGTCCACTCCTGCGGTGCCCAAGCGGGTGCATGAGAAGCATCATCCCCCTGGGTGAGGTAGGCGGCAAAGGACAGAGACCCGTCGTCCGGGTACGTGCACACCGACTCCGATGAGTCACAGATGTCAGGTGTGCCGTGCTCCCAACAGACTGCCTGGAAAGCCTCCTCCGAATGCTCGTAAGCCGCCTGGTAGCGTGCTGCCAGAACATCGGTGAAGGCTCCCTCGGCCAGAGCCTCGGGATCAAGGCGCATCGAGTGTGCCGCCAGGTGCTGTGTGTGTACACAGTCCGCCTGGCGGTGTCTCCCACCGCAGGACCAACAGTTTCCGTAGAACTGCTTGGCCCCTGGGTGGAAGGTGACGCGGGCCTTCCGCTTGTGTCCTTTGCCCTTCTTGCCTTTCCCCTTGCCCTTCCTGCGGATGCCCTGCGACCAATTCCCCCCTTTCGCCAAGGGGGAGGCAGCAAAGCGGAAGCTCTTCCCCTTCCCCTTAAAAGGGTGGGAAGAACGTCCAGGGTAATAAACATCACGAGGGCGGGCATGGGGGTGGTCGGGAGCTCCCCTGGGGTCCAGGCCACCACGTTCACCGTGGCGGTGTCTGACCTGCATCATTGTAGAAAGCGCTAGTTAGGGGCTTCGCTTTCGCTGATGTGTTGTAGATCCGCTGAATCGCGAGTCCACAACTAACCAGGGTCAGCTCGGCGTGTTTCTTGACCTTTTCAACCGCGTAATCCTCGTGCACCTGTTTGTAGGTTTGAGGACAGGTGCGACGCAGGAATAGCCGGACAGAATCCTCCCTCGAGATGTCGAGGCGGCTGTGTTGTCCCAAGTCCGTCGCAGTATTACTGACAGCGTCAGTGAAAGCCTTGATGAAATCCTTGGGGTTCACACCAGCCGGGACCTCCACCTTGCGAGTGAAGACGAAATCGGTCTGTGTGAAATCTTCCAAGTCGGGCATTACGTCCTTGACTAAGGCAGTCAAAATAACCTTGCCATCGTCAGGGAAATAACGGTGTGCTTCCCGAATTGAAGCGAGCGCTGGACCACCACAGAGATACTCCAACAACTCTTTCAAGAGTTTGTTAGCGTTGGGCATCACTGTGGCGGTTACGTCGTCCAGCCGGAAAGCGTGTGCGTAAAGGGGGTTAAATCGTGTGAGGCGCGAGGTAAGCTCTTCAACGAGGGAGTCAAGTAGCAAACGAGCATTAGACTCGTCACCACAAAACCTCCACTCGTCGATGGCGTCCCCTTTGCCACACAGCTTAGATTTAATTCCCCTCACGAGCGCTTCGATCTTCTGCTGGTCATCTAGGAAAATTCCAGCATCAACTTCGAATTTCTTTTCCGTCGCTGACTGTTGAGAAGCCGCTGCAACTGGCGTGGGCACCAGCTGGTCAAACTGCAATTGTCTTTTGGAGGCGCCAGCCGGGCGAGCTCTCAGTCTAGCTGGAGCCATCAGTTGGTACGGCGTTGAGGCCATGCCGGCGATTTTAGCAGTTAGGTCAACTCGCGCGTTAGTGAACAAACCAAAATTCAAAAATGTGGTCTAATCAAGGATCTAAAAAATACACGGTAAAGCTCTCGTCAAGAGAAAACAAATTTACACTCGAACAATTGATAGAAAATAAGGGCAGGGGCTTCAAATTCAGGGTCAAAGGTTAGAAATTTACAGCCATGGGGTAGGGTAAGGTGAGAGAGGGCCGGCGATCGTGTTGTGAGGCTTTATGTTGACGCGCGTGCTTCCTCGGAGACTGCGGTTAGCTACACCGGTCCATCTGATTCCTAAGCAATTGTGCTCACAACGGAAAACTTGCCTCTCACTCACACTACCTTACCCCGTGACTAATGCCTTCTAGAACCTCATCCCTGATTCTCAGCCCCGCGCCCCTATAAAGGCTTTAGCCAGCCATACTCGGCGGTAATCAATAACCACCTAAGGCCGGTGGTGGGCGCAAACCTGTGAGAACACACACACACAGTGAAGCACTACTAATAGGGTGCTACGCTCGTATATGTCAACCGTGAAACTGTGAAGCTATACACAAGATAATACGAAGTGATATAGCTTCCGCTGAAAGAATATGATGACAGCCCCTAGGAAGTCAGGTGTGCAAATGACAGATGCTAGAATGAACTGTCTGACTACCGAAGTCGATATCGGAGATGGCGCTGATGACAGTGAAGTAGTCGAGCCGTATCGGTGATGACACAGATGACTATGACACTGTCGGCGTGCCAAATCCAGCAATATATATATATATCATATGTTTGTACGTAGAAATGTACGCAAGCATTAACTGCTTGTTGGTATATTGCTAGTTGTTGTTTGTGCAACCGTGTGAATACTTGCTATCAAAATCTTGACGAGTTCGGCATAAAGCAAAGCATAGCCAAAGGCATTGAAATTTCTTTCCGTGATAACAAAGTCATATATATTTTTTTTCAGGCGCTACGTACACCAATTTCTAGGTTTTTTTATTATCAAGGTATCGGAATATGCAAATTAGAGGACTCCTGCATTAAGCAATAGCGAAATGTCATATATTAACATTTATCATGTTTCGGTTGTCTAACCAGCGACGAGTGAAAACGTGTTTCCTGTGATGACAACAAAATAATAATGATGCTCATCTCATTCTTCCGAAGACGTTGTGTGTGACCTCAGCTTAGAAGGAAAGGTAGTGTGTTTGTGTCTTGGCAATAATAAAGACAATATAATTCACCATTCTACCATATAAGAGGGCGAAAGGCAATGACCATTTTTCCATTTGAGCGCAAATTTTAGGATTCGCAGTGCCAAGATGCGAAGTGATAAGGGCAGAGAATCTGACCTTAAGCAAGAAACCTGATTTTCTAGTTCCAAGAATCGCTTGCACTTCAGAGACTCGACAAGCAATGCATCCCTAGGTTGCCTTTCAGTATAGGATACCACACAACCCCTCGATTTGGCAGTACGCACTTCGAGGTCTGGGCATAGCATGCATGTGCAATTCCATTCTTATGCAGCTGTACACATGGTTTGTTGTAAATTGGTGCTCCATAATTAAATTAAACTCCAGGCTAATACTACAAATGATACATGGCTGCAGAGTAGCAGCTAAAGCTATAGTCTGCTGCACTTCATATCATCAACAACACCTCTGTTTTAACTTGGTCCTGTCGAGGCGCGTGCTGCCTCTTTTTGATATTTTCCCCGAGTTGAGTTACAGTGACCTTTTCAAGGCGCTGCTCAAGTTCTCAAGGACTTGCTGGCATTGCGGGTGGAGCACCTGCATGAGTCCATCGGAATCCAATCACAGTTGGTCCTGGTGTCTGTTGCATAAAAGGCATAAGAATGTGTATGACCCCAACGCTTATGTAGACTACTTGATTGCATGCACTCCAACATACCAATCCATGCTCAGGTACATGTAAAACTGACTGGGCTCCAGGCATTGAACAAAAGTTCAAGGGAGAGACTAATGATTGCCCTAATAAGTATTTCAGGGAGACAGGATGAGAAACGCCAGAAAGGGGACATAAAAGTCGAAAACTGGAAACCTGGCGCAGCACAGGCAAGTAACCACATGGAGCGAACAGATGAGTACAGAATCAAGTCTCATGGATCGAAGAGTATCGAATGATCCTCGTTCTCCTTGAATCAGACTCGCTCTAAAGTATAAAGGGTATAAAGACTAAAGAGTATTGATGTATGAGTATTGAGTATTGAGTACTAAAGAGTATTGCTCCTCAGGGCAAAGTGCAAAGCAAGATCAGAGGATGGACTGCAGAAGCATAGCGTTCTTGAAGTAGCATACGTGCAAACATTATTGCCGGGAGTTACAGCGTCTTGCTATCATGAAGAACGCGACATCTCTAAAACAAGAGCAAAGCAGCAAAGAATTGAGAAACCATATGCAGGATGAAGGTGGAACCCCTCCTCATTGCAGTATTTGCACGACTCAAAATGGATGGATAGGTCTGTACCGAGTGACTTCTGACTTGAACGTGAGGCTGCCTGCAACAACAACATATCGTACGCAGGCGCTCAGGCCCCACTCTCGCGCAAGGCCGGAGATAAAGGCGCCCACAAACTTTCATAATCGAGCATCCTCCTCCGTTCCACCACCCACTTCCCATACATTCCCAGTGCCCGCTTTGCAGCCATGATACCCTCACGCTTCCGACTTGGCTTCGCATGAATAAACCTAAAATACTTTATAGGCCTTCACCTTGTCACATGTAAAATGCAACGATCAATGCAACCCCAACTGGCGTGACGGATAGGGAAGTTGTACATTGAATGTCAGCAATTCTCTTCAGGTATCAGGCGAACCAAAGCCTATGTCGTTTGAACCAAAACTATTTTGCACCTGCGTTTCAAATGCTTGAGTGGGATAAGGGTCAGTGATAAGAGTGTCGACTTCTGAGATTTCAATATGCGCGGTCATCTATCAGTTGAGGGGTTCTCCGTGTGCAAAAAGGCTTCAACGCGTATTGCAGCTGACCATCCTACGCACCCACAGCAACCATAGAGTCCACCTGAAGTGCAAACTCCCATGCACATCCCATCTCAGAGGGAAATTTTGTAGATTCCCAGAGCTGTGATCCTCTGAGCCTTGACAATACTGCAGCCAGCAAAGATGTAAATCTATCATTTGCAGAGAGCGCCTCACCTTTAGTACCATTTATTGCTACAGCAAACAGCAATTAGAGGGGAACACCTGGGTGGCTGAAGTGTTGAAAAGTGTACTCAGCATTTGGCTTGAATGCACTTCCTATTGCTGTGGTCCCTCCACATTCTGGGAGAGGCAGCGGGGCAAAGCTCAAGCACTTGAAGCTGTAAATTTGATTGTTACTCACCTGAATTTACAAGGACGGTCTTAAGGCTGTCCACTGATTGGTTTGGGGGAAGTGAGGCTGTCATCGGAGAGGGACAAAGCGGCAGCCCTGTCCTGGGGCCTGTCTCTCTTCACACCTCGTAAAATACACGCGTTGTCGGGAAGCATCGTCCAGAGCTTCCAGCCAGTCATACAGAGGCCGCCATCGCAACTCGTTGAAACCCCAAGGCAAGTGCGCTGCACTTCCTTTCTGCTCTAGAGTTGGCAAGGACGTGAAGATTACCAGGTGCTTTTCGCAGTCCGGTTTTAACCCGACTAAGCTGCAGTCTGTGAACCAGCAGACTGCTAGCAGTATGACGGTGTCATCAGAGGGCTCCAGTCTGGCGATCCGCCACAGCAGCTCATCGTACTTCACACGCGCGCCCACACACAGGCTGCGGAAAGTTCTCTCGTGATCTTGGACGAAGGACACCAGGGCGTCGGCCAGCTCTTGCGGGCTGCGCCAGGGCTCTGCGCTAGCGTACAAATGCATCCAGCAGGACAAGTAATTGAACGAGGTCGGTACAAGCCCTTGCAGATTGAGCTGCTCCATCTTCCAAGTCAGATCCCACTCGGCAAAAGACGGGTGATCCGGATGATTTGGTGGCGCCAACACGCGCCGGCAGAAGGGACAAAGGAGGCTGATTGGGTTCCTCTTCGTCGCGAGGACTTCCAAGCAGACGTTGCAGATTCTCCCACTGCAGTTCTGATGTGCGGGTTGGTGCCACTGCCCGGCTACGCCCTCACCGTCGAAACACACCAGGCATCGTCGGTCAAAACTGTCTTGAGTCATGTCCTCATGATATCCGTGTGAACCGCTATTATTGGTGGCGGGGACACCGTAAGGGCGCGGGGGCTCACTTCCCCCTGATCGCAGCTGGCTCCGCAACCGAAGACAGAACCAGTGACGACATTGCGTACGGATAAAGTCGTCATAAGATGCTAGCGAAGCTTGGAAATAGATAGCAAGAGCTTTGCACCTTTCTGTCAAAGGGCGGAGTACAAATATTCTGAAGATTTCGAGACAACTATCGTTACTCCAAGGCATGCTCGAGCCCAAGACACGGTCCAGGATCTCTTCTTCGCTGACGCCATTGACCTTCGCACGGTCCCAAGCGTTCTGCACATCCCTCCCCAACCAGCTTCTCCACATAAGTACTACGGAGACTGCCCGTACGCAGGGTTCTGGTGCGAGTTGTGCCTCTTACCGGAAAGCCGTACCAACGGCTTTCAAATCTTTCAAATCGAATCCAGTTGCAAAAATAACGAGACAGACACAGCGATCGCCGATCTTCAGCGCAGGAAAAGTAGTCTGTTGAATCGAGGTTTGAACAGAGCGACCAAGGCAAAACTGCATTTAGCTCGTGTCCACTGGTGTGAAAGTGGGGCAATAGGACCCCACTATGTTCGTCGAACGGCTCTTACGGCGGAAACTCTCCGCACAGCAGTGAGCTCATCGACCACCGTCCGTAGAGCTCGTGCGGTGACGCTCACTATATGAAAAGCTTCGCTGTTGATGCCAAGTGCGAAGGTAAAACAATACGAGCGCACATCAGTTTGGCTCGAAACCTGTCGAGGCGTACTCTACCTGAAAGCGGGCGACGGAGATGTTATCGAACATGAAGGAAAGCGTGCAAGGCGCAATCAACGAGAAAAAAGTCATTCGTAGAAAATCTCCAGTGTTGAGCTTTAGCCAGAAACCCAATCCCGGCCACAGCAGTTGGCGGAGGAGAAGACGGGGTAACATCCAATGGACCCTCACATATGCGCCCCACCCGTATACGAAAGGAACGAGCATTCCCTTGAACATTTCCCTACGTAAGTCCAGCTCTTCGAAACTCCTGTACTGTAAACTCCCGGACAGTATACCGGTGATTAACGGCACCGTGTGACTGAAGATAATAATGGTGACGATTAGCTCACGGTTTGCAAGATAAAATTCCCTCCTGAAGCATACCACCCAACGTCCGGTAGACGTGCTCAGCATCCTCATCCAATCTCACCGTATTGCGAATCGCGCGCTCTTTCGGGAGCCACAGGAAACATAGAATCACAAACGTAGAACATGACACAAGCACGACCAGCCGGTCGCATCAAGAACCACAGGGCACACACACAGCACACAGCTCCACAGCTCAATCCGCGACCTACCTGAACTCAAGCAGAAAAAGCTGCCCCATCGCGATAGGCAAGAGCAACAAGGCGTTGAACAAACTCAAAATGTCGGCGCCGCTCAATGAATGGTCGGATATGAAGTGTAGACTCGTCTTAAAGAGGCGGTGCGAGAGAAGGCTGACGGGATGAAAAAAGAAGAGCCACAGCACGCAAAAAAACACATCGTAAGGGAGGTTCGAGAGCTGGAGAAAGCGCTGGTAGGTTCCCACAGAAGGCTTAGAGGCTCGCATTAGGACGGCTTGGAGGCTCAGTACAGCCCCTAGTTAACACTCATGAAATAACGGCCCTCTGGCAGCCCGCATTTTCCGATATTTGTGAAAGATATTTAGTAGTCCGTGGCAGAGAGAAGGAAAAGGCCCTCTCTTAGCCTCTTCCTGTAAACACTGTCAACTGTGTACACTGGCACACATTGGTTTTTGTGAATTGCCTTTAAGGGTAGGGTGCACTCAGTTTTCGACTCGTTTAATTTCATAGCATTTTCCATATTTAATAGATTCCCAGGGTTATTTATTTTGTAAAATCGCAGAGAACTCCATAACCTATAGACCGATACCCCACTGTGATCTACGGTCAGTTTGGGGTGTTATAAAGTATATAAAAATTCGAGAAAAGATTTTCGTGATCCATTTTTAAGTTGCTCAGGTTCTGGCGCTAGGTTCTTCAAATTTTGCTTAGATAAGGTCCTCAATCCTGAAGCGTGAAGGGAAGGGATACACGCGCTGGAATTCACACGTCGTTTCCGTCTCAGTCCCGAAAAAAGTCTGAACCACTGTCACGGTCTACGGCGTAATTCATGTGTAATAATAACGATCCCTCTTTTCGTATACGAGATGACATACAGCAATTTCATGACCTAATCAAACGTGCATTTTCGATGACGACGATGACTCGAAAATTACAGTGTATAAAATTATTTTCGATCTGACGGTACAATTACATGTACACAGTCATCGGACGCAGATAAATCGGTGTTGGGGGAAGCTCGAGACAGTTTGAAACTGTTTCTTAATCACTTTCGACTACCGTTAACTTCACAATACACCGTTGCGACTGACCGGTGTATTTTTTATAATATATTATTGCACTGCATACCATACAGCATATCACAATACATATATGCATACACTCTGCACTTGAGAACTCATGTCTACGTGCACGTGATCATCTTCGCCTCCCTTGCGCGAAGATTATCACGTGAGGGTAGCCATCCGCAAAACGCACCCGCACGAACTTAAGAATCACAAACTTGTATACAAGCTGGGTGAAACGCGAATGGCTGATGCGGTTTCCAAAGGCTGAAAGAGCAAATGTCCAATTCCAAGCCGTTGGAATCGGCTTGGGAATCGGGTTGGAAGTGGACATTTGCTCTTTTAGGCCCTTGGACAGACGTAGTGTTAACGCCTTGGTTTCCTATGCTATGGAATTCCAAAAGGTTCCAATGGGATTCCAAGCCGAATTCCATTGGGCTTTTAATCACGGGGAGCCCAATCTTGCCCCCCCACTGTAAGGGGAGGCACAGTGGGTCTCTGTTAGGGCAGATATGCAAGCCCTGTATTTTATTCAATATTATCAGATAATCATTGTGTTGTTGGACAACATACCCAAGTGAACAGAATAGCGGGTGTGAGTGCAGTCTCTGGATAATGAGCTGCTGAAGCACAACGCTTCCTCACTTAAATACCATACGTCTCCCATCATCTTAGATGGTACCGCCATTGGGTTGTGAACCCGAGACGTAGGATGAACGACCAGCATGGTAATAACGACTAGTTCGTTCATGCTGCGCATGCGAGTTCCGCGCATGCTAAAAGCGAAGATGGTTCTTGTGTGTACTTCAAGATGTTATCTTTGCTTTGCCATCTTAGAGTTCGACGTACGAACTCTCGATGACAGGGTCATTCAAGTCTTTCCTTGAATAATGACAGATGATGTGACGTTATCATCTGACGACCTGTACAGTCATCGTCGACCGTACTGACGACTGTCATAATAATATATGACGCGACTCGACGTGTACAGTCATGGTCGACCGTACTGACGATTGTCATATTAATATATGACACGACATGACATGACATGGCATGACATGTCTGACAGGTATGATACGTATGACATGTATGACACATATGTCATCGGTCATGACCCTGACAGATCTCCCCTCTTAAAAGAGTTGTGACCTCACAATGGGCATACCTTTGTATATGTCTATGATGTCTTTGTTGTTGTTGCTTCTTTGTTGGTACTGGAATATCCCGGTTCAAGATATCAGACAGTCAGTGAACCAATATAGATAAACTCTTATAAGAAATAAACCCTAAGCTAGATATACCCGGAACGGTCACGGAGTCGGAACGGTCTCGAGTCTAGCTACCTGTGACACTCGGTGTGTCACAGCACGGGCTTACGGATCAGTCACAGGTCCAGTGTTGGCTACCTAGGAATCTGTCATAGGGGCCTGCACCGGGACTCCCGGTCAGGGCTGCCTATACAGATTTCAGCACACCACCCCAGCACTGTGGGTGGTGACTGACAGGTAAGTCGGAGAAGTTAAGATAAGTTAGGGTAGGAGCTAGGGTGACAAACCTAACTGCTAATTCAACTGTGCCATTCTGATACACAAATTGAAAACCTCTAGCCGGCACAAGAGCAGAAACATACAGGCACTTAGGTCCTGCTAAACTACTGAAAAGCACTGTGGCAGCAAACCAGATTGAAAAAAGTAGATGTCAAAGTAAAGCATAAACCAAATTTGAAGACCATGTCGAGGTCAAAGCACATCTCAGTACACCACTAGAAAGTGGCGCACTGCCAGAGCCAGAAGCAAATCTACTCGGGGTCAAAGTCCAGATGGGCACCGTCACCACAATGTCCACGGAAGTAGCCTGCAGCACTGCTCTCCAGTGGGTCAGGCGGCCGGTGAACCACCGTCGCAGCACCCAGGGAGTGCAGTACTGCATCCAGAGTGACGGGGTCCAGCTCGGATATACCAGGGTAGATGCATAAATCCCCCCTGCACAGCACAGGCTGCGGTGCAGCCCGACCCGATACCTGCACAGAGTCGATGTCATTGGCCGCCGTGTAGGCGGCTGCCCCCACACCCATGATCGAGATGAAAAGAACGAGGGAGACAAAGTAAGGAAACCCCCACGGGCCCGCGTGTGCGGGGAAGCCCCATGGCGGCTTGCCACATCCGTAGGTGCGGGAAGCACCACCAGACTCAGGCACGTGGGCTGCGGGCTCTGACGCATGATTGGCCGAGATGGCCGAAGCCCGCGGCTTGACGGCGAAGCTGCCGTCTGCAAAATCCTCGTAGTCGTCGGTGTCGTAGCCGGTCAAGTCAACCGGCGCAACCGCGGCGTGGTTGGCAGTTCCCACAACCCCCGCGAATTCACCGCCGGACTTCTCCGTGGTGGTCACCCGCGTCGATTGAAGGGACACGGGCGGGCCGTAGCCGTAGAGCTCCAGGAGCTCTTGCTCATTCTCCAAGACAGGCATAGCAGGGGCCGGCACGGCGGATGCCGATGCCGCCGCACCACCTGCCGGAACCTGCTCCTCTGGTGTGATACCTGCGCTGCAGCGTCACACACCAGAGCCGAAGCCTGCGTCGCAATGCCCCCAGGCGGCGGGAAAGAGGCGTGAGTGTAATGTACCTTAGGCTCTACCGCCGCGTTGACCTCCGCCGCGAGGTCGTCCAGCCGCTGCAGGATGTCGTCACCGGACGTCTCCGCCACCGGTGTCACCGCGTCAACGGAGAAGCCGTAGGCCGACACGTCGATGCCTCCCACAACGCCCCCGCACAGCACCGCTGGCGGACCGTACACCGTCGCCGCGCGGGCAAAGGCCTCAGCTCCATCATCCGCCGCCTCCTGAAAGACAGCACACATGGCGAGGGCATGCACGCCCTCCGCATCCTCGTCGTCGATGGGGATACAGAAAGCCGCGGCCGAGGTGGGGGAATGTTGGCGACCGCCAAGCGGGCAGTCGCGGTAGAAATGATAAAGGTCCTTACCAGTCTTCTTGCAGCGGGTACACAGCGGCTTAGCCCGCTGCTCGTCACGATCGTAGCCCACCGCCGGTGGGGATTGGACCCCCATGCGGAAGCCCCGCGGTGACTGCCCGCGCTGCTGCTGCCGGCGCTGCCCGTGCTGCCGCTGCGGCGGATCCCGCTGCTGCTGCACCACCGGCGGAGCCGCCCCGCACTGCCGCCGCACCAGCTCGGTCAACTCCTTGATCTTGTCCAGTAGTACCTGGTGCTCGCTGCTGGTGAGCAGAGCCGACGCGCCACCACCTGCGGGCTTGGCCACGACGGCCTTCCCAACGTCCGTCTGCGCCCACGCCTGATAAATCTCTACAACCAGAGAGCGCAGAGCACCGAGGGAAACCGCCGCGAGATCGGCCACCATGGGGTAACGCACCTTGACCGCGGCGTAGAACACCGGGTCAAGCCGGCTGTAGAGGCTGAGCTTCCTGGTGGCCTCGGTGGGGGTCCAGTCGGCGGCCTTGTTATCCCGCACCAAACGTTGTTCCCGAGCCAAAATCGGCTGTGGGTCAACGTTCGCGGGATAACTAAGCGCGGCATGCTCCTGCTGGAAGGACTCCCGCAACGCCACTGGTACGCTGCGCTTCACGATGTCCACCAGCGCACGCCGTCCATCTCGGTCGGCAGACGCGTCCGTACCCGTAAGCCAGACGTGGGCGTTGCTGTGCTTCTCGATGATAAGCCCAAGCACGTCGTACAGCAAGGCGTTCACCTTGCCCACCACCAGAGCCTGGGGGTCGTCAAGGTCGAACGAGACGAGGTCCAGCCCAGCGGACTCAAACTCCGTACGTAGCTGAACCACCACATCGGAGAGGAGACCCGCGTCAGAAGTGCCGCTGAAATAATGCTTCTTGTCGCCAAGGATATCCTCGCGGATACCCTTGGCCCATGTCCGATGGAGCCGCCCCTTGTAGACCTCGTCCACAAGCTTGGACTGCTCCTGCAGATACTTCCTCGTCGCAACGTCGGCGTCGGTGTTGGAAGTAGGGTCGGGGTTCGTAATAGCCGGTGATCTAGCCGTCGGCGTGTTGCGAACCGCGTCAGTGAGCCTCAGCGAGGCGTCGATGTCGGAGTCCCTCGTGAGGGACCGTTTTGCTCTAGTGGATACACCCATAACTCTGAAAGCCTGATGGGAGGTGGTACGCCGGGGCGCGTTCGGGTAATGTCGTGGGGAAGATGCGACGCCACAGTTACGGAAGGAGCGGTAGAGCCATGCGAGCGAGGGGCACTGGAAGACGTTGTCGAGGTCGAAGGTGCTCGAGCCACCAGCCCAAAAATCGGCAGCAAGCGGGATCAGGGCAAGCGTAATACCGTAAATGAACATTGCGTCGACTAGGTCCGGTCCAGGTCGAACCTCCATAGCTGCGGCTCAAAGACGCTCACCGCAAACAGCTCATCCCAAAATTCCCGTGAGTCCCCAAACGCGCCGTCGCGCACCACCTCTCCAAGCGGCTGCTTTAGCCAATCATGGCCAAACTAGCTGTGGAATATAGCGTGGAATGGGTCCACGACCTACTGGAATATCCCGGTTCAAGATATCAGACAGTCAGTGAACCAATATAGATAAACTCGTATAAGAAATAAACCCTAAGCTAGATATACCCGGAACGGTCACGGAGTCGGAACGGTCTCGGTCCTAGCTACCTGTGACACCTTGATGTGTCACAGCACGGGCTTACGGATCAGTCACAGGTCCAGTGTTGGCTACCTAGGAATCTGTCATAGGGGCCTGCACCGGGACTCCCGGTCAGGGCTGCCTATACAGATTTCAGCAGTTGGTACCAGTCTTCTTACACCGATTTGATGAGGCGTCCCTCATGGTGTTTTTAGGTTATTTGGGGGAACTGAGTCCACTTTAGTCCCTCACCTTACAGTTCTTAGGATGTAGCCCACCTTTTGAAGTTCGTATCGTATTTCAGAGTGACGTTTCAAGGTTCAATGAAGAGCGTTTTCGTGATACAGATTGACGCTGGATTACTGATTGATCCACACGTTATCGTGTATGTACTAGACGATTCAAAGCATCCAAGGTGTACGTTACGGATTATTTTACGCTAGCCGTCATTGCTTTGCGCGAATGATGATCCCACGAATTAACAATTTCTCATTAATCGAACGATTCTCGGCCTGATATAGTGCACCCAACCCTTCCTCCCCTCCTTAAACTACTTTGGAGGATCACAGGCGGCAACGGGGAGCCCGTGTTTGCTTCCGGAGTTATTTCACCGGGGGCTTGTTTTAATGCAATGGAGTGGCCCTGCTTACGAGATATCGGAGGGTCTTTATAAGTCCACTTTAAATCCTCACCCGTCTGCCAAACTCCTGATATGGTCCAGTACGCACGCTTTGACGAACATCTATCGCGATGAGTGAGAATGAATTCGCCACGTACTAATGTGAAATTTATTTAGTTATGTTTGTCAAGCACAACTTAGGATCACAACTCCGTCTACCTCAGTCGATATCTCCGGTAGCTTCGGATGACTGGCCAAGAATCCGATGACAAACCACGGTTTTGGCAAAGGTAGCATTAGCAGTTTTTATTTATCCACAGATATGATATCTCGCATGTATGCGTATCTGTGCAAGGGTATGATTTTTACAAGGCTCACTACACCTTACCGGAATATCCTAGTTCACTAGATATCAGAGGGTCCCGAACTGTGTGGATAAAACCGTCTTAAGATAATAAACCCTAAGCTAGATATACCCGGAACGGTCTTGCAACGGTCTCGGATACTAGCCTACCTGTGACACAGGGTGTGTCACAGCACGAACCTATAGATCAGTCAGCAGTCCAGTGTTGGTCCTAGGGGTCTGTCATAGGGGCCTGCACCGGGACTCCCAGTCAGGGCTGCCTATACAGATTCCAGCACACCACCCCAGCACTGTGGGTGGTGACTGGCTAGGAGAGTCAGAATGTTAAAATAAGTTAGGGCAGGAGCTAGGGTGACAAACCTAACTGCTAATTCAACTGTGCAATTCTGATACACAAATTGAAACCCTCTAGCCGGCACAAGAGCAGAAACATACAGGTAATGCAAGTCCTGCTAAACTACTGAAAAGCTCTGTGCCAGCAAGTCAGATTGAAGAGTGTAAAGGTGTCAAAGCAAAAGCATAAACCAGATTGAAGACCGTGTTGAGGTCAGAGTACATCTCAGCACACCACCATGAAAGTGGTGTACTGCCAGAACCAGAAACACAACTACTCGGGGTCAATGGCCAGAGGAGCACCGTCACCACAGTGAGCACCGTAGTAGCCCGCAGTAGCACGGCGGAGTAACACAGGGCGGCCAAAGCGCAAGGCGTCGATCACTGAAAAATCATTCGCCAGAGAATTTGACGGAGTCGGATTTGCTGATTCCTCGATCACGGGAGGCTGCGCCGTATCAAGGTGCTGCCAAGTGCTGCCCGACGGTGGCGCCTCGCCATCCGAAGACGATGCCGGCGACAGCGGAGGACCGTCCTGAAATAACACTGCAGGGGGCGGCGGCCCGGGATGCCATGGCACCGGAGCCATATAGAGGCTTTGCCGCCTCTGTACCCTCCGGCGTAGACGAGGCGGGATGGCACACGGCACCGTAACAAGCGGTGACTCCTCACTCCTGCACAGCACAGGCTGCGGCGCAGCCCGACCCGATACCTGCACAGGGTCGATGTCGTTGGCCACCGTATAGGTGGCAGCTCCTACCCCCATGACAGAGATCAAGAGAATGAAGGAAAGAAGGAAGGGCATCCCCCACAAGCCCGCGTGGGCGGGGAAGCCCCACGGAGGCTTTCCACAGCCGTGGCTGCGGGGAGCACCGTCATGCCAATCTCCCAGAGCACCACCAGAGGGAGGTGCTCGGGCCGCGGGCGTTGACGAGTGATTTGCCGAGATGGCCGAGGCCCGCGGCTTCACGACGAAGCTGCCGTCAGCGAGGTCCTCGTAATCGTCCGTGTCGTAACCCGTGAGATCAACCGGTCCGATGGCGGCGTGGTTCACGGTTTGAACGAACCCCGCGAACTCACCGCCCGCGTCCGCCGTGGTGGTCACCCGCACCGATTGAAGTGGCGCGGGCTTCACGTCTTCTCCCTGCGAGACAGGCATAGCAGGGGCCGGCACGGCGGATGCCGATGCCGCCGCACCACCTGCCGGAACCTGCTCCTCCGGTGTGGCCACCGCTGCGGCGGGTCCACACACCAGAGCCGAAGCCCCCTGCCCGTTGCCGGCAGAAGGCGGGAAAGATGCGTGAGTGTAATGCACCTGCGGGTTGGCAGCGGAGTGAACCTCCGCGGCAAGATCGTCGAGCCGGCGGAGAATACCATCTCCCTCGGAAGCCGGCTGCTGCCCCACGGTGAAGCCGTAGGCGGACACGTCGATGCCGCCCACCGCTCCCGCACAAAGCACCGCGGGCGGCCCGTACGCGGCTGCAGCACGTGCGAAGGACTCCGCCCCGTCATCCGCCGCCTGCTGGAACAACGCACACATTGCGAGTGCGTGCACCCCCTCTGCGTCCTCCTCGTCGATGGGAACGCAAAACGCCGCGGCAGAGATGGGCGGGTGTTGGCGCCCGCCCAACGGGCAGTCGCGGTAAAAGTGATAGCTCGCACCTTTGCCCGCCTTCTTGCACCTACCGCAGAACGGCTTCGCCCGTTGATCGTCGCGGTCGAATCCCACCGGTGGGGCTTTGTGGATCCCCACACGGAATCCACGCGGATGCTGCCCCCGCTGCTGCTGCTGCCGCTGCTGCACCCGCTCCCGTTGTTGCCGTACAACCGGAGCGGCCTCACCTTGCTGCCGCTGTACGAGCTCCTTCAGCTCCGTGATCTTCTGCAGCAGTGCGTCGTACTCGCTGCTAGACAGGTGCGCGGAGACGCCGTCCGCGCCAGAAGCTGCCTTCCCCCCGCCCGTCTGTGCCCAAGCCTGGTAAATTTCCACAACCATGGAACGGAGCGAAACCAGTGACACATGAGCCAAGTCAGCGGTCATGGGATAGTGGACCTTCACCGCAGCGTAGAAGGTCGGGTCGAGTCGGGTGTAGAGGCTCAATTTCCTCGTGGCCTCGGTCGGTGTCCAGTCAGAAGCTCGGTTATCCCGCACCAAACGTTGTTCCTTAGCCAAGATCGGCTGCGGGTCAACGTTCGCGGGATAACGCAACGCGGCGTGCTCTTCCTGCTGCGACTCTCGTAGCGCCACCGGAACACAACCCTTGATGATGTCGACAAGGGCTCGCCGTCCATCTCGGTCAGTCGAAGAATCGGTACCAGTCAGCCAGACGAACGCGTTGCTGTGCTTCTCAACCACCAGGGCAAGGGCGTCGTAGAGAGGCCCATTCACCTTGTTGACCACGGGTGCCAGAGGGTCGTCGAGGTCAAAGGTACACAGTTCCAGCCCGGCCGACTGAAACTCCGTACGCAGCTGCACCACCAGGTCGGACAGAAGGCCAGCGTCGTCCGTACCGCAAAAATGATGCCTCTTGTCACCAAGAATATCCTCACGGATACTCTTGGCCCAAGCCCGATGGAGTCGCGCTTTGTAGATCTCGTCGACGAGCTTGGACTGCTCTTGCAGGTAACGCCTGACGGCCACGTCCTCGTCTACGTTTGATGCAGGGTTGGGGGTAGGAACAAAAGGCGCAGCCGCTGTCGGTGTGTTCCGCACCCCGTCGATCAACCTCAAAGAGGCATCGATGTCACTGTCCCTCGTGAGGGACTTCTTGGATCTCGTGGTTACTCCCATCTCTAGAAAGGCCTGAGGGGAAGCGGTACGCCGTAACACGTGTGGGTAGGGTCGCGGAGAAAATGTGACGTCACCGGTACGGAACGAGCGGTCGGGCCATGCTAGCGAGGGGCGAAGGAAGATGTCGTCGAAGTCAAAGGTGCCAAGGTCACCAGCCCAAAATACGGCAGCAGGCGGGATCAGAGCGAGCAGAAAACCGCGAATAATGGACATTGCGACGACGAAACCCAATAGTCGGCACCCCATAGCTGCGGCCCAAAGTCGCTCACCGCAAGCCGCTCATCTCATAATCTCCACTAATGCCCAAACGCGCAAACGCGCACCACCTCTCCGAGCGGCCGTTTAGCCAATCATGGCCAAACTAGCAAGTGGAATAAAGCGTGGATGGGGCCACGACCTACCGGAATATCCTAGTTCACTAGATATCAGAGGGTCCCGAACTGTGTGGATAAAACCGTCTTAAGATAATAAACCCTAAGCTAGATATACCCGGAACGGTCTCGCAACGGTCTCGGATACTAGCCTACCTGTGACACAGGGTGTGACACAGCACGAACCTATAGATCAGTCAGCAGTCCAGTGTTGGTCCTAGGGGTCTGTCATAGGGGCCTGCACCGGGACTCCCAGTCAGAGCTGCCTATACAGATTCCAGCACACCTTAGCAAGGAAGGATCAATTCCTGCTCCTGTCATATCAATTTGATGCAGGGTAAAAAATGTTAGGGATATAACCCTGCAGTTCTCGGGATGCTGCCCTGCAGTTTTTGGGATGCAGCCCTGCAATTCTTGGGATGCAGCCCTGATTATATACGACCGATCGACGAAAACCTCTTGGGTACATGTTTCCACGGCTTGATTATTATTAGGTCGGCAATTTATTGGCAAAAGTCATCGGCTATCAACTTTTGACTCAGAAGCCACAATGTTATAGAAGCTGCGACCTATTGTGACCATATGCGGCAGTTATGCCTTCAGCATACATACATAGACAATATGATTATATGGAACTTATAATCCCACTTAAGTTGCATCATGATAAATTTATCCAGGTGTTAACAAGTGTTCAGGATTTGATAAGGGGTTGACGCCCCACAAGCCAAAGGTCACTGTCTCATAAGGCTCGCCTCAAGTGTGCGGCTTTGAGGATTAGCGTCCTGGTGAGGCACAGTCATGATGCTTCCTTGTCCATAATGGAGCTGGAAATGAGAATGCTCAAGATATCCGAAGACAGGAAGGCTTTTGGTTGGCCAGAGTTACTGTCAAGTTGCTTAACCTTGATGGAATGGCATTCGGATACAAACTGTGCAACCATGCATGTGACTTTTGCATTGGTGTATGACTTTGATGAATTGTCTTTTTTCATGAACCTGGAAGGAATGACGGGCAAATAGCTAGAGTGGCGGATTTACTCACTCGGCTTTGCTGTTAATGGAATTCGATGCCTGATGGCTCAACTGGCAATCCTTTGCTCAGATGCTTTCTTTAAGACATTGGCAACAACTTGTGTGCCAGCTTCTCTAGATTTGGGGAGAAACCATGGATCAACAATTCATCAATCAAAACACATGTATCAAGGTTGATTCATCAAATCCTTCAACTCTTGAATTTCGACAATCAGCATCTCGGGCTGTTGACGTCAAAGTGATGGTCGTAAGCTTACAATATAGCTTATTCATATTTGAAAAACCATCGTTCTCCTATGTCAGTGCCCTTCATATAAATGATAGAGTCGGAGAAATATGCATCTATGATTTCTTCATAATGAACTTCATGTGTCAATAAGTCAAATAAGACTTCATTTGATGTTTCAATCGGCATGATGTACCGTGTCATCAACTTTATAGCTGCTATACACAGATGCTGGAACTTTTCATAAGATTTTTAATTTTCCAAGCAAAATCACAATGATGTAAATCAATATGTGGCAGCTGTATGAAAATGAATGGATCTATACTCTTCCTCCCCTCGCAAAAAGAGATGTATCAAACCAATCAGATGGTGATGGAGGATGTTATTAAATCATCATGTTATGTGAAAAATGGTTGGATAGAGAATCAGACTGAGATTACTCATCAAATACTTTAGAGGTAACAATGTCAATCTGAACATTGATTTTTCTACGTCATATTGGCAATATGCGTGACGATTTTGAGTGTGACAAATGCCAGATGATGTCAAATGCAGTCGTTGGGTTGCAGCCCACATACTTTGTCAGTTCAGGGTCACTATAGTGTACCCAACTTAGACAATGGTTTGGATAATGATTGTCATGATGAACAAAGAAATCAGTACCGAAGTTAACTTTGGTATCGAAGCTAATGGAAAGTCAATCAAGAAGTGTCCGTAATGACAACAACTTACTACGAGTTGTATTTTCGTAGTTGATGGATAGCTGACATGTCATTTCGTTATGAATAGAACATGGTATTGCCTAGTGATATGTGTATATTTTTCAGTACATGATCACTTATCTCAATGGTGCCCATTTTATTTTTGGGCAAACACTATTCAGAGACTTGTTATGATAAAGAAGTATGAATGATGAATGTGTCATTTCAATCCGATAGAATTGTGACTTGTTTTATGACTAAAAAACTTCTGTCACTTTCCAGAATGAGGATGAACCGCGCTTGGAAACCATCTGAAGATTGCGATGGTCTGGCTTTTTCCAAGATTTCGTGGCCTATTGATCGAGGTGACAAATTTCTAGACATTCCATAATGAGCTTTCAAAGAGTCATGATTCCTCAATGAAGCATGCGTGTCTTATGTGCCAGAATGATATGAACCACAATTATGATGTCAATCTATATGTGGATGGTTTATACCATTGTATGCTATTACACAATAAGATAGTGATGTCAGAATGAAACTTTGGACAGTTGTAACTCAGTACATACCTGAGTGCATTCAAGTCCACTTGTATGCTCAGAGTCTGAATCTAATGTACTTGTATATGTACAGGATAGAATATATTTTCTATGTGATTCTGGATTCAGGAACTAGAGTCAATGAAAAACTCCTTTCCTATTTCAGAGGAGTTTCAATCGATTTTTTCAAATATGTCACGTATGGTGATCAGACTGGTCAATTTTACAGCATAACCATTCCCCTCGCTGAAGGAGATGACCCCCATCATAGGGCGGTATATTGGCTGTTTTCATGACACATGGAAAACATGAGTAGCTCTTGGAGAATGTTGGGATAAACATCCTGGATTAGCTGTGCTTGATCGCTCTATGCCCAAGAATGACCGAAGAGATTGCTTGCCATTTTTCAGCCATATAGCGTGGAGGCTGCTTAACAACGGTTGGGTCATAAGCTAAATAGCTATGTCAGCTATGTCGGAGGCTGAATAGCCATGATTGCACAGACTCTGTCTTTCATGATGAATAGACCTTTGAGAAATGGTGTCTGAAAAATCAATTGACAACAACTCAACCTTTTGGTATGATGGAGAGCTGATGCTCTTTGTTGCACTACAATTGTTTAATGTGCACTAATGAAATGCCTCGTGATATATAATCTCACAGAATAGGCATTGCTCAATGGCGATATGATCAGATATGTAATGATCAATGAAGACAAGATGGTTGGTATGGCTCATTAAGTAGGTATAATTACCTCAAAGAGATGCCAATACACGGATACATATCAAGACATAAGGGCAATAGGCTTATTGTATAGCCTTCAAGACATCTAGCATTTATGCTGCATTGGTCAGCTCAGTGGCTTTGACCTATCTAGGTGTTGTACTCAGGCTGTAGCCTGCATAATGCATTGAGTACTCTTGACACCTTTAATGATACAATCAGATGATATGTATGAAATATCAGGAATGGTTGCCCTTTTCAATGATCATCGGTGGCAGAGGCTATAGTGCTTGCACCGTGTCAATATACAATTCTAGTCTGGATACATGCTAGACCAGATGTATACAATGTCTAGGTCTTCAAAATCAAGCTCATACGTATGTCATGGCTGATGTATGTGTCAACTTCATGGAGTTCTGCATGGTTTGACTGTATACAGTCAGGCTTACCAAAACAAAAACAATGATGCAACTTACTTGTTTTATTATTTGTCTTTATTATTTATTTGGTTTTTAGTTGTATTTCTAGCTTACCTTCTTTCCCCCTCAAGGAAGTGTATTGCTAGGCGGTTGTCAAGCGCCGTTCAAATACAACAGAGGTCCGACCTCTATGTGATGACGTGAAAGCTTTCTATGAAGCTGAATAGCAGTTCTCGGGTTGCAGCCCATTGCACCAAAGGTACATTACAGTTATTGGGATGCAGCCCGAATCCACGTCATCAGCGTGGGTCATATAATGCCCAAGCATGTGGTGTATATATATACAACACTACCCTTCAGCGGCGAAGTGGCTTGCTATTACCATCATCGTATGCTGTGGGATATGTACCATGTTTGTCAATATCGGAGAGACTATGTCTTCTTTAAAATCCTCATGACTAAATGTATAATGGTGTTATACTGATGTCAACACCTTCTCTCTGAGTGATTTATTGATTTCAGATGTGATGTCGTGGCATAAAATATGTCCACGTCATTGGCACGAGTCATGTTGTGTCCATGCATACACGATCTTAGCGCAGGTCAAAATACAGTGCCCGAGCATACGCGATTTTAGCGTAGGTCACATTGTGCCTCTATTTATTACATCTGAGAATATATGTTACTCATCTTTGTGAGTATAGACAGCATTGTGCTGATTGCAATGCTTTTTCTGGTGACTTATATATCACAAATCATGCCAATGTGGTGATCAGTCCAGTGCAATATTTTGTCACCGGAATGTACAGGGATAGCAAAAGTCCAGATTTGTTCTAGATAAGATATATCACTTTGATAAATCTTAAGAGCACAGACCTATGCTCAGAACAAATCATAGGTTGATATATATATCACTAAAGTGGGTGTTTCCACTTAAGTTGATAAATCCATACATAATCAGAAAAGTACATTTGCTGTACATGGGTTTGAATCAGTAAAACCCAGAATGCTATCAACCATGAATGTTGATATACAGCACAACTCACTTATTTGCTATGAAAAATGTCATATGCAAAAGTAAAGTTCATTACAGCGATTCTGTACTTTATATTCCACATATACACTGAGATATGTCATCTAAGATAGCTAAAAAAAGCTATAAAATGGGTAAAAATGCTCCACGCATGATTTCAAAATGAAAAATGTGTGCCCATTTTATATGAAATTATGATTTATACCTATTAAGGTATCAGAAAATCATAATGACATATGTCATATCTCGTGTAACGCCCTAGATATTAGGTTTGTAATATATAGGGGTAGACATATCGCTGTAACGATAAATCGCTCAAAATGCTGTACGTGAAACACATTTTGAAAATTTCGGATTGATTTTTTTTGCTGAAATGCATATTTATATATCAAATAACAATCCCTGAGCACACAAGCATGTGTAACGCCCTGTAACAACCCTAAAATTCAATGTGTGTGACAGGGGGTGTAACGTACCTCCTGAAAACCACCTTACGTTCATGTACATATTAAATGCAGTTTTGCAAAAACATTATACTGCATATTTTTACATGTATTAGGGTTACTGATATCATGTAACACCCTAATCACTGTATTGGGTAATAGGGCCACTGTAACCACACATGCCCTAAAATGCCGCCATTATTTGGAAAAACTTCGTTTTTTTGGCATTATTATATCATGCTAAATCATCACAGACATGATGATACTAAGGGCGACAACCCAAGAACTGTAGGGCAACAACCCAAAAACTGCAGGGCTACAACCCAAGAACTGTAGGGCTGCAACCCTAAAACTGAAACAGCTGCTCCCTATAAGAATGCATGCTGTATGAGGTAAAAGGCAATTGACAACTGCCTATGCATTTCACACTTCCTTGAGGGGGGAAGAAGGTGGATGCATGTACATGTATAACCTCATCATAACATACAAATATTCCATATATAACATATATATATATATATATCAACACACGCTCAGTTAGCTGAAGGTATTTTGGTGTTGTGCTTTGTTTTTCTTAGATGGCAGAAGCAGAAGATCCAGAGGTTCCACCCATCAATGCAGATCCTTCTACTTGGTTCTTTGACATCTTAGGCTCATATGATTCATACAGCCGGTTCAAGATTCCAAAATGGCACGTTGGTTATGATAATACCCAGACCAGATTCGACAAGATAGGGTATTTCGACAATATCAGCCGCATGAACCCTGATATGAGCAGATATAGGGATTCTGAAAACGAGCCTAAGGAACCAGATGATGAATATACTGCAGACAATCCTCCAATGTTCTTCACAGATCCAGATGCAGATCCAGCATCAGCACCAGCACCACCTAGTTTGGTTCCCAAGGTGAAAATGACAACACCAAAGGAATACAAATCAGGAATGGACGCAGAGGTTTGGTTGGAAACCGTGGATAGATACTTCCAATTCACGTACCCAGGAGTTCCAGACAAAGACCTAATCACAGTTTTCCTGACCCTCATACAGAATAATGACCGACATTATTTCCAGGTCGTGGCAAATCAACCAGATGTCACATATGAAGGGATCAGAGGGATTTTCATCAGACAGTTTGGTAGCCCCCATAAAAGATCAGTGGCTAAGAAACACCTAATATCATTGACTCAAGGAAGCCAGACTTTCTCAGATTATCTACGCACCTTCACTTCACTGGCTGCATTGGCAGCAGTTGAACTGGAAGATGTGTTGATAAAGGACAGATTTGTCAACAGCATAGATTCAGAACTTCGCAGACAGTTCCATTTACGATTCCTGACAGAGACAGAAAGGAATAATCTGTCGTGGTCACTAACCACACAGATACTGCTCGACTTGAATTATGTCGTTCATTCGAAGCAGTCAGAGACCCTTCACTATAGGGGGCAGAAGGAACAGTCAACTGGAGGTCCAGTCAGAAAGGAACAGAACAGAGGACGTGGCCAAAAGCCATATGACAGATACAGCAGAAATAGGAATTGGAATCAGAATAACAGCCAGAATTTTCAGCAGAATCGGACCAAAGGAAAAGGTGGAAAAGGCAAGGGAAAAGGAAAAGGAAAAGGAAAAGGAAAAGGAGCAGCACCAAATCCTCCTCAGACTTGCCAGCGTTGTAATCGTGTTGGTCACATCGCAAAGGATTGTTTTGCCACCAGGACCGAAGATGGAAAGGAAATCAAGGGTAAGCCACCAGCCCAGAATCCATTCTTCCAGAATCGGAGACAGCAACAGCAGAATCAAGGTGCTAAGGATGGATCTGGCAAACTCATCAACACGATCAACACCTTGGTCAAGGAACTGAAGAGCCAGCACAGCATCAATGCAGCAGTTGCAACTCCAGTTCCAGCTTCAGCTCCAGCTCCTCAGGGAAACTCTCAGGGTACTGCACAGGTACCAGTGATGAGAGCACCCCCAAGGGGATAGATCAGCCTCCAGATGCCACTGAAGCAAGTGGCCAGGTAGAGAGCATATCAGAAGAGGTTCTATCCAGTCTGACATTGCAGTTCCAGCAAACAGATAATCCCTCAGAGCACATCGTCCAGATGCAGTCTCAGACAACACAGCTGAAATCACAAAAGAAGCTGCTGTTGTACAAAGGGAAAGTATTTGGACAGAATACTCACATTTTGGTAGATCCAGGAGCCACATCATCTTTCATCGACCGACAATTTGCTTCTCAGCTCGGTATATCACCATCAGACCCATCATCATTCTCAGTGGGGTTGGCTGGAGGAAGCCAATTACCCTGTACATCCTATCTTCCCAATGCTACATTCACGCTGGGCAAATATAAGGATTCAGTAGACCTCTATATTATTAATATGAGGCCCTTCACAGTCATCCTGGGACAGGATTGGTTGGAGAGAAGGAACCCACACATAGACTTTCAGTCAAAGAACATGACGATCACCAAGACACACTCATCAGGTTCCAGTGTTCGTACAGTTCTTTCCAGAGTTGAGCAGACTCCAGACTCAGACTCAGATGGCCTTCCCGAAATGGAATTGGTCAGTGCCACCACCATGAGAAAACATCTCCGACGCATTCGATCCAGTGGTTCGGCTGAAGAAGCCGTAGCATATCTCTTTTTCCTCTCCGAGGTCGATGGTGAATTGGTCTTTGCAGCAGCAGACTCAGACACCACAATGGAAGACCCCGAGGTCACAGCAGCACGTGATCAAGTGAGAGAAGACTTTTCAGACGTATTCCAGGAGGATCTTCCAGCTGGTCATATGCCAGAGCGGTTTGAAGGTGGATATCATAGAATCAACATTGAACCTGGACATAAGCCACCATCACAGCCAGTACGCACCATTCCAGCACCCATGATGGAGGAGCTCAAACGGCAAATCATAAAATATGTCGAGTTGGGTATCCTTCGTCCATCATCATCGCCATATGGGTGCCCAATCATTTTCGCTCCTAAGCCAGGGGGGAAGTGGAGGATGTGTTGTGATTATCGTGCCCTGAATAACATCACCATAAAGGACACGTATCCACTACCACCACACGACACCCTACTAGAGCAGCTGAAGGGAGCACGCTGGTTCAGCAGATTTGATTTCAACCAGTTCTTCCACCAGATTCCCATTCATCCAGATGACATTCATAAAACTGCTATTCGTACTAGATACGGTTCTTATGAATGGACAGTCATGCCTTTCGGATTGACCAATGCTCCTGCAACGGCACTTCGTATAGGTAACCGAGCATTCTTTGACTTCATTGACCAGTTTCTTGTCATATTCATGGACGACACTATCGTATACAGTCCAGACTTTGACTGCCATGTGAAGCATGTTCGGCAGTTCCTCCAGCGTTGCAGAGATCATCAATTCTTCATCAGGCCTTCCAAGACGGAATTGTTCGTCAGATCTATAGACTTTATCGGACATCACATCTCTGAAGCAGGCCTATCCATCATCGAAGACAGAATCCGAGCAGTCATGGCAATTCAGCCTCCAGTGTCTTATGGTCCTACCGTTGAAAAGCAGCCTCTACGCCGTATGGCTAAAGATGGCAAGTCATCCCTTCGGTCATTCTTGGGCATGGTCGGTCAATTTAGGAGATTCATACCAAAGTTCTCCAAAGTTGCCGAACCTCTCAATCGTCTCCTTAAAGATAATGCAGAATTTGTCTGGGAATCTGAGCAGCAGCAGGCATTTGATAACCTCAAAAGTGCCATCTGCAACGCTCCAGTATTGCAGCTCCCAGATCAGAAACTGCCATCTATTATGGAGGTCGATGGATCAGGCACACACGTTGGTCAAGTAATACTCCAGGATCAAGGAAAAGGTATGAAGCCATGTGGCTATCACAGCGTCACTCTATCCGATACACAGAGACGTTGGCCTATTCCTGAGATCGAGCTATTTGCCATTGTGGAAGGCTTCAGATTCTTTCGCCACATCTTGTTGGGAGCTCCTGAGACCATTGTACGCTCAGATCATCAGCCACTGGTTTATTTCCAGACCAAATCCACACTGAGCCCCAAGCAGGCACGGTGGTTGGATGAGCTCTCCGAGTACAACTTCCGTATAGAGCACATTGCTGGCGAGAAGAATAAGGTTGCAGACGCACTCACGCGTATCTCTACACTCTTTGAACTCACTGATTGTCTGAAACATATAGACATCACCGAGGTTCCACTCATCGACATGCCACCTACAGATTCTACATTCATTGCTCTCTTATCTTCTTCATCAGCTCATCAGCTGCACGACCTCATTATATCCGAGTATGATCGTGACACATTTGCACAGACTATTTTGGCTAAGCTGACATCATCGACTTCATCACAGTCAGTCAGCAGCTACAGCTTCGAGCTCATTCAGGGGTTGATCTATCGTAAGACCATATATGGCAGACAGCTGTACATTCCACCAACAGCTAAAGTCCCCACAGATGACGGTGAGATCACACAGCTTCGCCACATTCTCCTTCATGAGTGCCACTCAGCCACTATTTCTGGTCATGTAGGCAAAAATCGCATGCTTCATCTTCTGCGTAGCCGATATTATTGGCCAGGAATGACAACGGCAGCCATCAAATACATTCGGGAGTGCCCCGTTTGTCAGCGCCAGAAAACGAGGCGACACAAGCCTTATGGTCAGGCACATTTACGATATTCCGTGCCTAAGACAAAATGGCTAGATGTATCTCTTGATTGGATCACTGACCTGCCTATCACCACTAATGGGCACGACAGTATATTTGTGGTAATGTGCCAATTCTCTCATCGTTGTCATCTCATTCCTTTCAGCATGACCTGGACAGCTCAGCATACTGCTTCTATCTATATGCAGCATATCTTCAAGCTCCATGGTCTTCCGAGAAACATCATCTCAGATCGAGACCCCAGATTCACCTCTACATTCTGGCAGACACTGTGGAAGTCTACTGGTACGAGATTGTCCATGACATCTTCACACCATCCACAGTCGAATGCTGCCAATGAGAGGAGCCATGCCTTCATTGAGGATATCCTCAGGTAATTTTCAAATTGTTGATTCATGATTTGATATCACCATCCTCTGGTTTATAAACTGATTAAGTAGTATTTTTCATCTTCAGGTGTTGTTGCAATGATACTTCAGCCAATTCGTGGGAGGACAAGTTGCCTCTGGTGGAGTTTGCAATTAACAATACCGTTTCTGCATCAACTGGTTATTCACCATTTTATCTCGACTCGATGGCGCAACCACTATCGCCTCATGACCTGGTTATCACTATTCCGCCAGAAGCTCCTGTTCCAATACAAAGAGCTATTCGAGATCATTTTGACCAGTACTCGGCTGTTCATGCCAACGCGGTAGACAACATTTCCCGAGCAGCAGAAATTAGCCAAGCCAGATTCAATAAGACTCACATGCCTAAGCAGTTTGCAGTTGGGCAGAAAGTTCTTTTACGGACCGAGTTTATTCAATGGACTGGTTTGACAGAGGCAGGCAGACACTTTAAGCAGCCATATATTGGGCCGTTCACCATTTCCAAAGTGCTTAGCCATGGACGTGCATACGAGTTAGATTTCGGAGATCTTGATATCCGTATTCATCCGGTACAGCCTGTTTCCAGATTAGAGCTGTACAACGACTCGATCCAAGCACCTTTGCCTCTGCCACAGATGATCACCGAAGAAGGGCAACCACTGTTTGAGATATCACATATACTCTCGGATAAGTTCACTAGAGGTGTCAAATACTATTTAGTACGATATGCAGGCTACGGTCCTGAGCATGACACCTGGGTCAAAGCCACAGAGCTGACCAATGCAGCAGACATTATAGCTGCCTATGAAGGCTAGACATTATATTAAGCCTTATGCCCTTACTTCTTGTAATATATACTAACATGTCGATCATCTATATAACCTTGCTCTTAATGTTTATCATTATGTTGCAATGAAGCGGGAATTGATCCTTCCTTGCTAAAGGTGTAGTGAGCCTTGTTCAAAATCATACCCTTGCACAGATACGCACACATGCGAGATATCATATCTGTGGATAAATAAAAACTGCTAAATGCTACCTTTGCCAAAACCGTGGTTTGTCATCGGATTTTTGGCCAGTCATCCGAGCTACCGGAGATATCGACTGAGGTAGACGGAGTTGTGATCCTAAGTTGTGCTTGACAAACATGACTAAAGAAATTTCACATTAGTACGTGACGAATCCATTCTCACTCATCGCGATAGATGTTCGTCAAAGCGCGCGTACCGGACCAAATATTGAGGAGTTGAGCAGACCGGGTAAAGGATTATAAGTCCGATCCCGTTAAGCAGGGCCACTCCGTTTGCATTAAAATAAGCCCCCAAAATCGGGCTCCCCATTGCCGCCTGTGAACCTCCATAGTAGCTTCAGGAGGGGAGGAAGGGTTGGGTGCACTATATATAACTGTGGAAACATGTACCCAAGGGTTTTCGTCGATCAGTCATATATATAAGGCCGAGAATCGTGCGATTATAAATCGTTAAATCGTGGGATCATCGTTCGCTAAAGCGACGACGGCTAGCGCAAATAATCCGTAACGTATACTTCGGATGCTTTGAATCGTCACTCTGACGCACGATACGTATGGATCAATCAGTAATCCAGCGTCAATCTGCATCACGAAACGCAATTCATTGAACCTTGAAACGTCACTCTGAAATACGATACGATTTCCAGAAAGGTGGGCTACATCCTAAGAACTGTAAGGTGAGGAACTAAAGTGGACTCAGTTCCCCCCCAATAACCTAAAAACACCATGAGGGACGCCTCAAATCGGTGTAAGAAGACTGGTACCAGCAAAAGCGACAACGACAAAGACATCATAGACATATACAAAGGTATGCCCGTTGTGAGGTCACAACTCTTTTAAGAGGGGAGATCTGTCAGGGTCATGACCGATGACATATGTGTCATACATGTCATACGTGTCATACCTGTCAGACATGTCATACCATGTCATGTCATGTCGAGTCGCGTCATATATTGATATGACATTCGTCAGTACGGTCGACGATGACTGTACATGTCGCCAGATGATAATGACATATTATCAGGCATCCCTGTCATCGAGAGTTCGTAAGTCGAACTCGATGATGGCAAAGCAAAGATACATCTTGAATAACAAACAAGAACCATTTTGGCTTTTAGCATGCGCGGAACTCGCATGCGCAGCATGAACGAACTAGTCGTTTCCACAATGCTGGTCGTTCAACCTACGTCTCGGGTTCACAACCCAATGGCGGTACCATCTAAGATGATGGGAGACGTATGGTACGTAAGTGAGGAAGCGTTGTGCTTCAGCAGATCCTCTTACAGAGACTGCACTCACAAACCCGCTCATCCGTCCACCTGCATTGCTGTCCAACTTTGCAGTGTTTCATTGTATATTGATAGTATATTCACGGCGCTTGTATCTACAGCCGTAGCAAGTGTGGTGTCTGTGACGCAGTGATTACCTCTCCTTGGTTTGCCGCATTGGATATCGCGTTTCCACTGGCAGTTATGGCCAGCCGTGTGGTAGCATGTGTGCATGTTCCTTCTTATTATTCGACAGATATGACCGAGAGCAGAGCAGCGTACTTCAGGCGACTGAGTCAGGCTGGACGCCTGCACGTGATTGGGCACTTGGAGCATGGACCTCTTGGCCGCAGGTGTATGTGGGTCTTGGTATTTAAGAATCCTCCGGTGAGAGCCAGAATGTTACAAGGTGGTGGAGGCGATGGTATTGGCATGTTCACCTTCAGTTTGGGCAAGTTCATGGCAGATGGTGATACGACTCAGTATGCTGAACAAGCCCATATTCAGGTCTGTGCTACTGCAGGCAGCAGCTACAGATGGGGGATGCTAGAAATTTGGGCTTGCATGTGAGAGCTTGACACATGTTTCTAGAATATCAGAATTTCGAAAATTTTGTAGCTCTACGATTGTGTGTTATGCTGGAACATGCCTGGACTATTACAGACTTATGTGTACGTTGAGAATATGCCAGACATATATATGCGAGCATTGAGGTCACTCAGGACTATCAGTATTTGTCCCATCATGTGCACGCGTTTGCGACAGCTGTAACAAACGCCTGCTTCTCGTGGTACCGAAGCCGGGTTTGTCCAGCTGGTGACAGGCGTGGCAGTTATGACGAGTATGGCAGACCTCGCGCGTTGCGACTGCTTGAGGCAACATACTTGGTTAAGAAGCTATGGTCACTGTAAGATGACCGTGAAGTGATAATAAGATATGACAGTTACAATACTGTCACTGACGTGTCAGTCAGAAGATGGGAAGTGGTAACATCATTAAAGCTGGCATAGAATAGTGACATTCTATTGGTGGATGAAGATTTCAGGGCGGAAGCCTGTTACAAGTTTGGCAGATGTGACATTGACTTGAGAATAAGTAGGCCCGGACCGTAGGTCAGGACTAGTGGACTCATTATTGTTTTGCCTTCGCAAGTGCTAGGTGGCTGTTCGCGTGCCAAGTGCTAGATTGCTAAGACAGCTCTGCTCACAGTTTTGTACAATAATTCGTACTTTTGGTGATTTTGTTAATCTTTTGATGAATATATTATACTGCTGTTTTTATCTTTTTACATGTTAGAAAGTTGGGCTTGCATGTGAGAGCTTGGCACGTGTTTCTAGAATATCAGAATTTCGAAAATTTTGTAGCTCTACGATTGTGTGTTATGCTGGAACATGCCTGGACTATTACAGACTTATGTGTACGTTGAGAATATGCCAGACATATATATGCGAGCATTGAGGTCACTCAGGACTATCAGTATTTGTCCCATCATGTGCACGCGTTTGCGACAGTGTCCTCCCGGTAGGTGGGTGAGAGGCCCCGGCTCGTACAACCACTTAGGAGGTCCCTGTCTCCACCACTCTCTCCTGTGCTTCTGCGGAGGTACTGCCACGAACTGGCCGATACAAGCTGTTCCCCAAGAAGGTTGTCTCGAGGAGGGGGCTCTAAAGGAGTTCCCAGGTGCAGTGATATGGTGGCCAAGACTGGTATTGGCGAGCTAGAAGGTCAAGCCAGAAAGTCTGTACACACTCTAGGCAGGCGAACTCCTCCACGAATTGGTCAATACGAACACGTACAGCTCGGTACTTCGCGGCTCTGGTTATACCCTCCAGACGACACCGGTGACACTCCGGCATACGCGTGGATATTGATGAGTGCTAATAGAGGGCGAATATCCACAAAATAACGCGTCCAATAAGGTGCGCTGGTTGTAGTTGCTAAAAAGGTGTTGTAGGAGTCCTCAAAAGTGGCAAATTTGTACATAAAATAACTCTTTTAAGCATATTGGTCCGCTTTCCCGAAAATTTCTGCAGGGCTCCGCGACACAGTTTTTGAGTGCTACGTAGGTGAAAGTGGGGGCTGTGATGGAGGTCTGAAGTGCTAGGTAAAGATGCTGAAACCAGAAGTATCCAGATAGCTCTCAGTGAGTCCCATAGCGCTAAATATCGATGAAAGCTGTCGAATACTATCCATATCTGAAAGGCAAAACAAGTATACAGCCCAAAAATCGATATTTGCTAGCTTGCTGAAAGTCCAAAAAGTCTAATTTTGCTGTCTTGAAGTCAAATTAAGCAGCCAAAATAGCTTTGGGGGTTCTCTAAGGCTCAAGAACTGAAACCAACCGGTCAAAATATCCATACTAAGTATACTAAAGTAAAAATATCATCCAGGAGCCCAAATATCGAAGTTGAGAAGTAAGATCAAGACCTTGAACTCAGGGTTTTGGCTCAAAAAGTCAAGATTAAGCACATATTTTCAAGAAAATGACTGCTAGTGACCATACTGAGCGCTGATACCAGTTGGAAAGGTTGTGATTATCCCATGAAAATTGCGCAAAGTTTGGTGCAAGCCATTCTCCCTCCCCCCCAATATGTGCTGTAGAGCCAGAAACGCGATGTAACGCCAAAAACGAGCGAAACCGGCACAACCAACGACAAAAGCGGTCCCGCCTCTAGGACGCTAACCCGTCAAACCGCCAGAACAACCGGAACGCACAAGAAAAACATATCAGAACGTCGCAATGAAAGCCGAAAGCAGTTCGCCACAGGTCCAAAGTGCGCATGTAAGCACGCAAAGCGAGCGAGAGCGAGCTAAAAAGACGCTCACACGCCCAAGATATCAAATTGTCCCAGGGCTATTCCCAGGAGTTATCTATTATCCAGTATGTAATATGATCGGATCTTATATACTTTCATAATATCTTTCTATTCACATAAACCCAGACAGCAAGAGTTATTATTTTCTGCTGTCCAAGTCTGAGAGACCAACTCAGTGATCTCTCTTTATTCACCACCCTGAGCTCACAGATTATTTCGCTCAGATGAATGTCACATTCCCTTACTATTTCTCCCAATAGTCCCCTGATATAAATTTCAGGCATTCAGACACCCCTTATCGTGAGGGGGTCTCAGCTACGTCGTGCCCCCTGGCACACATTTCCCCAATGTACAGGGCTCTCAACGTCACAGTCCTCATGACACAGTCACGGGTCACGTCATTCAGTCACGATTCTCTCGATACGGTTCGATACACGGATCTCTCTCGTTTCGTCGGTACCTCCGGGTACAATCGATGAAATTTGGAAGGCGAAAATCTTGCAGATCAATCGGGAGTGTAGATATAGCATCGAAAATGCGATATATGCCCCATATATCGCGATATGCGGTAATTATCGATGGGTAGCCTGAGTGTTAGTAATCGGTAATTCGAAACACAAAATCGGTCGAACAAAATCGATTGATAATGATAATCGCTGCTGCGAACCTATCGACCGATAACGACATTGTTGTGAACCTACACGTAACGATAACGGTAGTTACCGTGAACATTTCGAACGACCATACATCAGCACGATGAGTCAATTGAACAATCCGAACGATGACGATATGTACACTGCTTGTCCCAGGGAGGGGGATAGATATGTCTGATAAATGGATTAATCGCAATTATCGATACTACCAGGCACCAATGATGTTCTTGTTCTTGTCAGTGGCAGTCCGAAGGATTATGAAGATGCATGTGATTGATGTTGCGTAATATGTCGCTGCTAGGGCGTCAGGGCGTGGTTGTCCAGGGGGATGGCGTTGACGGTATTAGCAAGGTTACCATAGTGGAATGAGATAGAGCACACGGCGGAGGCGTGCTGAAGAGAAAACTCAGCACGTTGCGGCAGCTTGCCGGTTGATTGCGGTCTGGTTGGTCGGGTTCGACTTCACTTGTCATTGGAATGGTTGATGGGGTATCAGACTCGGCAGTGGAAACACTATCTAGTAGAGACACTCACAAGAGACTCTGCTCTATACAAGAGCCATATACAATTTACCTGGCGATTTTGGGTAAGAGAGTTCCGAAGCAATTCGTTTTAGAAAATCCCACATTCCAGTTGTGCGACCTTTCCACTCTCTTAATTCATTGCTTTCAAGCCTTGAAAACTAGGTGGGTACAAACAAAACGACACAACAAGGCACGTAAACAACCAGAGGCGAATAACATTTCAACATATACTTTCTTCTGCTCTGTTATTTACCTGTCTGGAAACAATTTGATAGTCATAAGTTTCAAGAGATATAAACCTCCTTTTGTCATTCCGAATCCATAAGAAGCTTGTCTGGTGGTTTGTTCACCAGTTGTGCAAAATTTGGCAAGGAGCCCCTGGAGGGAACTGCAGTCGAATATCTATTCTTTGCTCACAAAATACAAATTTGGCTGTCGACGCATACGCTTTGAGCTCTTTTGTGTCGCGATCATGTCGATGGACCTCTTCACATTTGCTCCTTGAAGCTTTTCCTTCAAGAAGGTGACGCCTTGCACAGAAGCACAAACACATTTTCCGGTGAAAAATCTGAGCTTTGTGAAACAAGGAAAGAAAAAGGGAGAGCTCAGGTTGTGCTTGACTTTCATTTTGTTTGGCTTATTAGAGGCTGTGCCCGAAGCTCGGGTAGACGCCTTTGCATGTTCAAGCGAGACGACAATTCCCAGCTACCATGGATCAAAATAGGTTGTGGGAGGAAATACCCCAACAATCAGTGACTTGACCATTTTCCGTGTGCAAAACTTTGAGTAAATGAAATTACAAGAGAAATTGGAGCAAGGTGGAAGAGAAGATTGCAACTTTAGGGTTTTAGGGAGGCTTCACATACCTCGACTAACAGTTCGCGAAGTTGAAGAGGTTCCCTCCAAAGGTACTACCTCGAATCCCTCCTGCATGCCGCTGACGGATATTGTACTTTGCTCCTTCTTGCGCCGTCTTGCGCCAAGCTTCTTTTTCTTCTTCCACAGATCTTCGTCACTTGCAGGATTGCCTGCGGCCTCTGCGCGTGATTGTAGCTTTTGCCTGATCAAGTCAGAAATTACACACATTTCCAGCCCTTCAACCATTTAAGAGAGTAGCCTATTGGGAAACCGCCTCCACGTGTTCGGGGCTTGCAGGGTCCGCTGTGTTCCGTTATTGATGTAACTGCACGTTTACTTGGAGGGTGGACTCAAAGTGCTCAATCTCAAACTGAGCTTCGAAAAAATTCAGATGCACATATTCGTACCTTGTGAAACTGGCAACGGCTTCGAGAGCCTGCTGCTCGGCAAGCTCAGCTTCCGTTTGCCTGGGAAGTTAAGGACGGGCGTTAGCTCTCCACACGAGCGCGTCACCCTCCACACGAGCGCGTCACACATGACATCCTTGAAGACTTTACCTCTGCAAATATGAAACCCGACAGGTGTTGCTGTACCCTGTACTATAAATGTCCAAGAGATGCCGCCGACAGCAGAGAAACCATTTGCACAATCGTGTCTCCGACAAACCTCGTAGGGGACGCTCCAAAGAACACGAAAATTGCAGGGACTTAAAACACCGTGACACGTTAGGCCTTCGTAAGTAAATAAGATGTAGTATTGCCCACATAGTGAGCAGTCTTGCAGGTGTGGGTATGAGCAAGGGGTAGGGTTTCAACAGGTGGTTAGACCATGTAATGTATGCGTCTCTCGTGTCTGTGAAGCAGTCCCTTGCGCACGCAAGCGATGAGGGGAGGGTGACTCTGTGGTCCATGCAGCAATGCCTTGCGCACGGAAGAAAGGAGGGGAGTGGGGCTCTGGGGATCTCTGCAGCAGTCCTTTGGGCATACACGCCATAGAAACTGTCCAGATCGCACGACAGCCGTCAAGCGAATAACGTCTGAATGCCGATAAGTGCGCGAACAAAAGCAGAAATTGGCGTGCACACGCAACAGTCGTTTTGCAGCCAAACTGAGATATATTGAAACAAGCAAGAGGTGGGACTGGCAAACGTGAGCCTCCAGGCGCCTACGTTACCAAGCAGAAGGCGCAACACACTGAGACTAAGGTCCCAGGTGTCACCGTCGGGTCAATTTTATCTGCACTGGTTTCTTTTCAATTATCTACGATTGTTTTTTCCAAGCGAGTCAACGGGATCAGCGACATAACGAGGGAAAAGATCGAAGCGCACGTGTGAACATCCTCTTCGCTGGATCTTGCTGCCGTAGCCTTGTTGGCAAGAGATGCCTTCTTCGGCTTTCTCCCGCCTTCTTCTTTCTCTTTAGCCATTTTCTTTGCCATCACGTACAGAAACTCGTTAGCTCTTCTGACGACGTGCGAACTACGCTTTCGAAGCTGTCTGTGTCCTGCAGTCGCGCATGAGCTCTCCGTGAGGCCACGTCTTTCCTCTACACTAGGATGGTCCCGAACGCGCAAACTGGATGTGTTTGACGTGTGTGTAGTGCACGGGTTATATGACTCAGACCAAGTCAGTAATAGCGCTCGGCAAATTGAAATGGTGCGGTCTTGCGCACAAAGCCACAAATAAAAGATATCATGACCCAATTTCTTTTGGCGATTGGCATTCAAGATTCATTGCGTTGGAAGCTGTAATCTCGTCGGCGTGGAGCAAGGCTGCAAATTAGCCCGCTAGCGCGCTAGCAGATGGGCCGCAAGCGGCAGTTTTGACCCACCTGGCGCCGCGTCAGCGGTTCGGCGGGTCTGGAAAATGTTCCCGCCCCGACCGTGGCTTGGCGCGCTCGCGGGTATCCTGCTCTTGCCCCGCCCCGTTGGCGGTTGGGGGATTTTGGCCTTGACTGACGCGAGACTTGTGACTCGATTTTGCATTTTGGCCTTGCGGCACCTTCCCTGCCCCCGACGCCCGAGCTTCAAGCTTGCCGTCGCGTCGGAACGTCGGAACAAGCCGAGCATGAAATTAGCCCAGACGAGGTTACCGGTCGTAGATTTTTTCAACATTAAAAAATGCTTGTACGAACGCTGTGGCGAAAATTTTGCCGGTCAGCGCGGCGGGTGGCGCTGGCGTCAGGTTTACCGCCCCGTCGGCGGTTGGTCGCTCGTTCAGAAATCTAGCGCCCCACCAGCGTATACATGGCGGTTGGCGGTTGGTAAAAAAATAAGGCGCCCCGCCGACGGTCGACTCAAAAACCCAATTTGCACCCCTGGCGTGGAGGGCTTTTTAGCCGATCCGGACAGCCCGATCAATCGAAAATGCAAAATCGATCCGGAGTTCTGGTCCTTCCAGAGTCGAGAGTCAGACGGAGTGACAAACTTTTTTGCACTCTCGGCGGCGGTCCGAAAAATCCTGAGAAAAAAAACTCCACCCGGGACCCGCACCCAAAGTCACTCTCCGCCGAGTGTCTAGAAACAAAAGTCACTCTGCAGAGTGACAAACTTTTTGCACTCGGCGGCGGTCCGAAAAATCCTGAGAAAAACTCCACCCGGGACTCGCACCAAATTCACTCTCGCCGAGTGTCAAGAAACAAAAGTCACTCTGCGGAGTGACTTTCTTTTTAGCACTCTCGGCGGCGGTCCGAAAAACCGAGAGGAAAAAAAGCTCCACCCGGGACCCGCACTCAAGTCACTCTCACCGAGTGTCAAGGAAAAAAGTCACTCTGCAGAGGGACAAACTTTTTTCTCACACTCGACGGCGGTCCGAAAATCCCGAGAAAACAAAAAAACTCCACCCGGGACTCGCACCCAAAACACTCTCGCCGAGTATTAAGAAAAATGTCCCTCCGCAGAGCGACATACACATTTTTCACTCTCCGCGGCGCGGTTAAAAGATCTTGAGAAAAAAAGCTCCACCCGGGACTCGCACCCACATCACTCTCGAGTGTTAAAAAAAAGTCCCTCTGCAGAGTGACATATATATATTTTCACTCACGGCGGCGCGGTTCACAAATCCGAGTGCGGCCATTGAAAACTGCGAAAAAAGTCACTCGCATATGTTTTTAAAAAATAACTCCGCCCGACGGCGAAATATTGTCACTCCGTGCCCTCCCTACGTACGGGAGTGGACTGGCGATCCAACGCGGGATGGGACTACCGGACTTGAAAGTGGAAGCGTGGTGGGCCCATAACCTGTGAGATATAATATAACGTATTATATCGGGTGGTCACTGAATATCTTTCATACAAGTCTCAACTCATTATAAAGGTAAAACAATATATAATGCATCTGTGACCTAGGTATCTGTCACCAAGTACTGTAGGAGTACTGGTACAGTCGAACGGAGTCATGCACGGTATGACCTACGGTGCACTGAATCCAGCAAAAATTTCCTATCAAATTTTGCTTTCGATCTTTATTACATGTGAAAGGTGGGGTACGAATAGAGCTCTAGTGGTGCAATGCCGTTTGGGATGAAGCGCCGAAATTTATTTCATTGTGAAGGATATGTCATGTCGATTGAACTTGTTTCTATCAAATTTTGCCTTCGATCTTTATTACATGTGAAAGGTGCGATACGAATAGAGCTCTAGTGGTGCAATGCCGTTTGGGATGCAGCGACGAAATTTATTTCATTGTGAAGGATGTGTCATGTCGTTCGAAAGCACATACAAAAAAAAAGTGCATGTAGTGCAAAATATTTTGAGGACAAGTCAAGCAAATTTTCAACGTTATTATGTAGACCAAGTCAAATTGCCGTGTTGTTGCTAGCATCGCGCGTCTTCATGAGCGTGCACTCCATACGACCCGACCCCGGCCTGCCGCCCCCGACCAACCACCCCAAACCCAAGCCCTCAATCGCACTAAAAAACAAAGCCCCGATATGTCGAAGGGGGAGAGAAGTGACGTATCAACAACTCGTCCGGCGTTATCGGGGAAACCGGGCCCGTGGGAGAGTAGGGTCGTACCGCGCCGCGCCACCTCTCACACCGGCCGTGACGTGACGGGTCACGCGAGAACCGCGTGACGCCACCCTCGGCTTGGCTCGGCTTGGCTCCCCCATGTGTCTTGCAAAAGTCGCTGCTGCCAACGGCTCCATTGGCGCAGCCCTCGGCCTTGCAGCGCTTGCCCCCTCCGTGTGCGCTGCAAAAGTCGGTGCTGCCGGCGGCTCCCTTGGCGCAGCCCTCGGCCTTGCAGCGCTTGCCCCCTCCGTGTGCGATGCAAAAATCG
>LGRX02035421.1:0-30254 GCA_001247695.2 Cymbomonas tetramitiformis
CTTCTATTTAGAGAGCAGGTGGCGGGCAAGGCGCGCGGCGTGCAGGGCTCCTGTGACTTGGCTTCTATTTAGAGAGCAGGTGGCGGGCAAGGCGCGCGGCGTGCAGGGCTCCTGTGACTTGGCTTCTAATTAGCACTGTCAGTGAAGCTGTAGACATGCGCAACATGTCCAAGAATAAAATTTTGGGCCGTCGCGGGGCCCCCTCATGCGGTGGGGGACTCTGTAGACTGTTACGTCGGGAATGCGTGGCAAGCGAGATGGCATTCGCGCAAGCAAGCATTTCCTCGGATCGTCCATGAGAGCTTGCATATCGAGATGTCACCAGGGCATATTTCTCTGACATTGCTGCACAAGCGCTGCACGAAAGCGGCACAAGGCGGCGTGGCATGCAGGTCCAGCGTGGCGGAGGTAGCAGCAAGGGACACCCCACCTTGACCACCTTCCCCACCTCGCTGGCCCCAACCACCGTTGCTGCACCCTGCTCCTCTGGCGCGGCGCTGCGGCGCTTTATTCTCTTCTCCTGGCGGGCCTGGTCATTGGCTGCGAGATACTCCTTCAGCTGGAGGGCACGGTCCTTCACTTTCGCGGCCGCAATCCGGATGCAGCGCATCAGCTGCACCGTCTCGCCATCCCCCCACAAGCGCCGCTCAATGCCCGTAACCTCAGAGGCACATCAGCTGCAATCCCTCGCTCCATCTCGCGCTGTTTCTGTCCACGTTTCCGACACGCACGCCGTGGACACTCCCAGCGCACACGTACCTATTCTCAGCACGTACGCAGGCAGGCAAGCACGCGATCTGGCCGGAGCGTCGAGTGCCCTGGGAGCTGGCAACACGCGCTAGATCGGGGCAAGGGGGGGGCACCTGAGCCGGGCTGATGGCGACGCCACCTCCCTTCTGCACTGTGCACAGCTCCTCGTGGGGATTCAGACACACAGTCATACTGCCAGACATCGCTGCTTCCTCCTGTAAAGCAAGATAGGCCAAACCCAGAGAATTGTCGTCAGGACTACATCCGCCTGCAACCTTGCCGGGAAATGGCACATGCACTGGAGAGAGGCAGACAGGAAAGTGTACGGTGTGAATCCTTTCTTAGTTCGCAGGTGCGAGAACTATGAAGGGACTGTGGCGCAAGGGTACCGAAGATTGGTGAAAAGACCGCCTCGAGTCGATGCGGAAAGATGCCAGCTGTGTGATGCACCGATGTGCCGTAGGAAACGCGGTGAAAAGGAGCTTCTTTTAGCATCTCACGAAAAAGGGTATCGCCTATAGGCTCACGGAGAACTTCCACAGATTGCGGCATTTTCGTTGAAGCAGCGCCCCCACTTAAAATATGCTGCAAATACGTGCCGAGAGGTAGTGAAGCACGGCGGGAGAACGAGCGGGATCACCTTCATTGACGGGTCCACCACGACCAGCTCCCCGTCCCCGAAGAATGCCAAAGTGATCGCAAGGGGCAGGTGATGGATATTCAGCGGCACGGGCTCCTTCACCTGGAGAACAGGCGAACCACTCGTTGATTGAACCCTTGCACTCATCGACCCGGACCGAAGGTCTGCCAGGAACGCGCTTCGCTCACTGTGAAAGCCACCAACTGGTGGGACTAGCGAGGGCCCATGAGATCGAAATACTGCACCAACCCTGTCTTGGGTGTGGGCAAATAGCTTTGTAACATATGAGAATCTACCTAGAGGAAGCTGAACTTATAACGCACATGCTCGTGAGCTGTTGTGAAGGTACTGGCTTTGGATACATGAACTGCGCTCAAAGTACGATATAATGCTCTCACTACCTGAGGTGGATGCACGATGACCTCCTGGCCTGTCTCTCCCCCGATAGATACCTGTTCCAGCAAAGCCATTCTTCGAGGTCAGCGCAAAAACTTCACCTTATTTGAGAAACGTGCGAACGAAGCAAAAGGTCTTCGTGGGAAGCCGTGCGTTCTAGCGTCCATTGACTTTCCATCGAAGGTGTGAAGCAGAGTGGTAGAGCAACTTACATCGGGTACACGCATAGATACGAGAGCGGCGAGGACTGCCATGCTCGCCGTGTCCAATAGCGCTCCACCGTGATCCAAAATGTGAACAATAACCTTCAGATTCCAAACCTGTCAGGAGAGACCAGGAAGATCGAATTACAGACTGAAATTAGCGAGAGATGTAAGCTCTCGGACGTTACGCGCCGCAAACTATTTTGACAAGGGAACGCACGAGCAGCCTGACGCCGCAGACTCAACGGCGCCCAAAGGGTAAACTAAGAATTTGAGGGCGACAAGTGCGTTTTGTACTGATACTGAAGTTGGCAAGAGGGCAGGCACCTTCCGGCCCGCCAGCACGCACAACGCTTCTGTGTCAATTGCCCCACTTTCGCGGAGGCTACGCTCCAATACCCGGACAACTTCAACCGCGTCCTGCAGTCTCAACACAAACGTTGGTTTGAAATAGTTCCTACATTTCACAAAGCATTGATCCCGAACTGCAGAAAAGAAAATTGAGAGAGGCTTTACCTCACTAGGTCTTCCAGTCTCAAAAGCCGGAGAGGCCATCGGGCTGAACTCGACCGCAAAGTTGATGGTTCCCTCGTTGGGTCGATCGCCATAAGGCTCCGACTGTATTCGCACTCAACAATCGGTGATTGTTGCTTTCAGAGACAAAGTGTTGGTGGCTTGACAAGATTTTGAGAACTTGCGCCGGGTCTAGTCATTGTATGTCCGATCAACGCACAATATGTTTGGGTATTTCTCTAATTGCAGTTGTGACGAGGCTACTGTGTCCAAAATGGAAAGGAGACATGACTTACCAAATCCGCTGTTACAACAACTGCAACGCGAGTTTGTCCGAGTTGAACCTCTACTGCTCCGTCATCTGGACCAAACTGCAACAGGCACAGGAAGAACCCAGCTTTACGTTTAGGGCAAGGGCGTGCAGTGGAACCAAGAGGGCAATGCGTGCTTGCATACCTTCACGTTTAGCTTCCGCACGTCGAAAGGTCTTCTGCCATCCACCCGCTGCTCCGATTCGAGTGCCTGCCAAGCGAAAAAGAGTTCTTGAACAGGGAACCGCAACACGATAAAAATCGACCAAGGGGATTCCTTGAAGACACACAATAATGCCTTTCAAGCTGCGCAATTTGCATACCTTAATAATGAACTCTTTCTCATTGCTAGATATCAAAAACTCATCCTTCATCTCGACTCTCCGCTCGTGGTGTCACCTCGCCTCTCAACCTTGTTCTTGAACAACAATTCAGCACTCCATTCCACTCGAGACTCAGATGATCAGACTGATTTCTTAGTCGAGTGATTTGCGAATAATTTTGCCATGCCATGCCATGACAGCGACATGCCATGACATATACCATGTCATATGCCTTGCCATATGCCATGCCATACTGGATCAGGATGCCATGCCATGCCATGCCATGCCATGCCAAGCCAAGCCAGTCCGAGCGTCAGCGTCACTCCCTCACAGCCGAGCGACACTCGACTGAAAACTCCGTGAGAAAATAATCTAATACCAGGCGCAGGGGGAGTATAGTCGATACGTTGGTACGTATCTCCTATTCCCCCTGTGTCACAAATCGAAATGGAATACGAATAGCCTTTACAAATCAGTCAGTCGAGTGTTTTTTTAGGGTTTTCAGGCGACTACAGTTTTCGAGAGAGAATTTACGAGAGACAATTTGAGATACTTCGGGCAACTCGCGGTTCAAGGTGGACTTCATGTGTGACAAACGAAAAGTCCTTCCTCATCTCGAAGAACGACTGCATCGTGCGACCATTCTCTTGTGAGCGTGCTAGTGTCGTACTCATGCGAAAGCCAACGTTCATATTGGAAGCGTATCCTTCTTAAAGTAGACAGATTCCTTCATGTCTTCGTGCGCGACAATAATTTTGAAAATACGAAATGTCCAACCTGGCCTTGTTCGCTCTTCTTTATTTGGGTTTACTCCCTTCAAAAACATCATCAAGCCACTTATCGCAGACCTTTGAAGACTTTACGTACGGTTCTGCGCTTGTATTTCACTTATGCTTGCAGGAAAATGATAAACTTGGAAAATATGCCATTGCCAAGTTGCGTCTTTGTTAATCTGTAAGGCCGGGAGCCACACCGAGTTTTGTGAGGAGCCAGTCCCCGTTCGTACACCTTCTATTGCACAATTTTATTCACACTAGCTGTCTTTCCAACTTTGTAGATAAACGTGTAGATACGTTTACAATCTCTAATTCTACGTAGATAAACGTGTCGTTCATTCTCAGAATGCTAAGTCTGCAGCAAAGGTAGTCATCTTGCTGAAATATGTGTCACCTTGCGCACTTGACGTTGGCCTCTCAGCCGCTCAGAACTCAACTGTGCAATATCATGTCTGCTCTCTAGTAAACTGTCCAGACGAGCTGCGTGCCGATGCATGGGATATGTATTGTGGCAGGCTCCCTAGCGGAAAACCCTGCACTGCAGAGAACTCCCATGACCCTGACAGAGGGCATGACCTGTTCAGAGCTTCCTTCGTCGACTTCGTGGTATGCCATGAATTACCATCATTTTGAAGCCGGCACGCCACAAATTTCAATGCATATCTCGCTTAGCCTGTTCCGTTCTTCAGCCTCCCTATTACTGTTGCCCCTTCCACACAGAAACGCCGTCTTTGTGCTGACAAGAACTTTGCGCTGATCCACGCTGACGTCCCCTTGGCGCTGCCTCGCTCGCCCTGTTGCATCAGTTGGACACGCTGGTCACCAGTATATGTTCTCCCCCTGCCAACAGGTACCTGCAGCAGGATACAACTCGTCTCTTACTTTCAAGGTTTCGCCCGGGCCTTGCGAAAGCATGTTTTCCTCGGGCCCTCTCTGTCGACTAGAAAACCCTCCCTTATCCGTGTTCGGATCACGCTGAGCTGTAGCTTTCACTTCAGGACGCTGTGACAAGGTTGAGGGTTAGGGTAACAACACACTGGGGCGAGGACTCAGGGCTACGGCATCATTACAGTCCTACAACTTCTGCCTTCCCACTTATCGATGCGCGCGCCCTCCCCCATGACTTAAGCTGTGTATTCTCACCCCGAACTTCACTTGACCGAAATCGACCTCTGCCAGATTTCTTGAGAATAAAAACTGAAAATGTGGCTTGAAGGGAAACTCGTGCAGCTGGAGTTCCTCGACACGGCATCCGAGACGTGGATAACAGTGAAGTGGAGTGACACGGTGCTGGTGCACGGCCGGAAGCTGCACGTTGTAATCGTCGGAGAGGACCTTGACGTGTTCATCCATGTGCATCCGGACGACTTCCAGCCTGTCGGAGATGATGCTACCGCATTCACCGTGAGCAGCACATTTCCAAGGTATTCCCTGCGGTGTGCTGGCCCTCTCTCCTGTCACAAGGGGAGGAGTGGTGACGCAGCAACGAGTGATGACGCAGCTCTCTGACCTATGGAGGGCGGAACAACTCGACGGAGTGCTCGGCGGCGGCGGTCAAGAGGGCCGGGGGCTAAGTCTTAAGCCGGGGTTGCGTACGGGGGTTTTCCAGGGGCGGTCAGTACGTAGTCGCCCTGCAATATGCGCTCATCGCAGAGGTCCAAGAGCTCTGCATCGCTGAGGCGGCTGGCCACTTTCACTCGTACCTTAACTGCCCCAACCCTTGGCCCTGCGCGTTCCCGCTGGTGTCCAACCTCCTGCACCTCGCGGTCACGAGCTCGGCGCAAGACGCCATGACACCCTTTGTCGAGGTGCAGTCTCCCCACCATAATTTTAGGTTTCACGATTTCAGGGCTTGCTGAGGTGCAGTCTCCCCACGGCAATGTTAGGTTTCGCTATTTTAGGGCTCGCCGAGCACGATGTAAGTGTGGAAAGACTGGTCCATGGAGCCCCACTGAGAGTTTCTGCTGAGACGGAGGGCTACAGAGTGCCCGCAGATGCATTCAAAAGGTCTTGAAAAACCAGTTGCGCTGGCTTTTCCAGGATCTGCAAGTTAGCAAGACTGTTGCGCCATTGTTAATGACAGGTGTCGCCTGCCACAACTCAGCGTCTCCCCTACGTCCCTCCCAGCCGCTCGCTTGGCCTACAGTGAGTGGACCCTTGGTGACGTTCACACGAGGTCGACAAATGACTGACGAACCAAAACGAAAAGCTTGTATGTTCCTGGTTACTTATGACAAAAACTTGCTCAGAATCCGCAAACTGATACTTGGAGAATAGTTCATGGCGCCTTTCTGACACAGAAACTCACATTTACAAGTCATCAAAAAAACAGAAGTGCCGACCTTCAGGAAATCCCTTGCATTCACAATTCGTTTTCATGCATGTTATCTTATTTTGGAGCCAGGGAGCCAAGGTTGGAACCTATTGCACACGTCCTTATGCTTCAGAACCCGATTTCATGACGTGGCGTTCAACAATGCGGGACTCAAAAACGTGCGCCGTGCAGACTCCAGTCATTGTGGTTGAGTTGCAGCATTGATTGCAGCCTCCTCCTGGCAGTTGAGCCACTCTTTGTGATGATGTGACCCATTCGACTGCCTGTGCTCGTGGGTAACGTTGTGACCCATGTGTCCTCCTATCATCGTCAAGAGGGATCCAGGATATAAACATGCGCTGCAACACAAATAACTGCTGAAGGCGCATTTAAACAGCCATCCATATCTCGACCGGCATCACGATCCCTCTTCCTCCTTCGTACAGTATAGTCGTGAGGCTGCAACATCACGGCTGCACCAGGAGCCAGCTGCGCGGCCGATGGCTCACCGGCTGCGCGGCCGATGGCTCACCATCGATCGCCAATGTCGTCTTACCGTACCATTTGTATGCTCCAGGAACCGACCAGTACATCCACCCAATCAAATGCGCCGAGAACGAGGCTGCCTGCGACGCCTCCCCCAGCACCTGCTACACGGTGCCTTCTCCACCCGCCTCGCCATACCACTACCATCCAGTGCCCTCCCTCCCGAGATCTCCTGGTCGAGCCCGCCGTGTTCCCCCATCCCACACGCCTGCTTCAGCCAGTGGCTATCATGGAGATGGCAGCGAGAGGATGCGGCGCCATGGAGCTGCGTGGGCTGGCAGGAGGTGGCAAGTGCCTTCCCTAGGATCAGCAGATGGCCTCGAGGCTCACCGCATGGGGAAGGGGGAGGGCCCGCGCGTGCCTGGAGGTGGGCGCAGCCTGCGTGGAGGGGAGCAGCATGGAGAATCCAGTAGAGAGGGGTTTCGAACGAGTTTGGAGGGGTTGTTGGAGGGCGATAGAGGGTGGGCGATTCGGATGGCGTTTTGGAGGGCGGTTTGAGGGCCAGGTGACACTGGCAGCCAATTCGATCGCCAGCATGATCACCGGCCAGACCACCGAGCAGACTTCCGGCACAGTGCCTTTGAACACATGTCTATACATACATGTGGAGGTGTGTGCCCCGCACCCTCTGGTCACCATTGCACTTTGCTGGTGACAGCAGAGATCCGAGGCTTGTCTAGCCTGCTCCTGCCCACAGCAAGGGGGGTCGTTGCAGCACTGTTGCTGCAGGGTGCAGCTGATGTTGCACCCGGTATTTGAGGCCGGATTCAACGGAATCGGTGGCGTCCACTGGTGGTATTGATTGGTGCAAAACCGGATGGGGCGCGGCATCGAGCTTTCCGGTCAAAGGTGGACCCTGCGCACGACGCGCACTGGACCTGGCAGGCGCGCGCTGGACCTGGCAGGCGCGCGCTGGACCTGGCGGGCACGCGCCGGACCTGGCGGGCGCGCGCCGGACCTAGGGCCAGCGCCCCGGTTCCTGCGGCGCCAACGCCCGGACCTAGCAGGCGCACGCTGGACCTGCGGCACGCGCCCGGACCTGGCGGGGCGCGCCCGGACCACCAGGAGAAGCGCAGCGCCCGGACCTGGCGAGCGCCCGCGCCGGTTGCGCCCTGGCAGCGCGCTGGACCTGGCGGGCGCGCGCTGGACCTGGCAGGCGCGCACTCATCGGGGAGCTCGAGGAAGCCGGAACCATCGATGGGGTGACGAATGACTGACGGAGAGGCCAGGGCGTCGACCGGTCAGGAATCGAGGTGAGTTCAGAGATCAGAGGGAGTACGTGCAGCTTGCATTTGGCGTGTCTCTCAGGGCGGAGTGTGAGAGCGGGCATGGGGAGACTGTAGAAGTGCTGGCTGCTGCAGAAAGGGCTGTGGGCAGCAAGCGCCTTCCGTCCTTCCCCCTGCGAAGACTGACCCCAACAGCACGCCATGGTGGGTGTGCCGGGCTCACATGCAGTTCACAGACTCGTCCGGGTCGGGCGCCACGTTGACGCCTTACCTTGACGCCGAGGCGCATCTGGTCTTCGTGCACCAGGTGGTCCCGCCTCCTCCTCTGCCCCCCTCCCTGAGCAGCAGAAACTGCCTTGCCCCGTTGCAGGGGATGCAACATAGGGGTCTCGAGGAGGATATCGCACGGGTTCCCCGCAATGGTATCACTGGGGAGTGCCAGAAAGGATATCCCAGGGCGGGCTCGTCATAGGGGATATCCCAGGGCGGGCTCGTCATAGGGGATATCCCAGGGCGGGCTCGTCATAGGGGATATCCCAGGGCGGGCTCGTCATAGGGGATATCCCAGGGCTGGCTCGTCATAGGGGATATCCCAGGGCGGGCTCGTCATAGGGGATATCCCAGGGCGGGCTCGTCATAGGGGATATCCCAGGGCGGGCTCGTCATAGGGGATATCCCAGGGCGGGCTCGTCATAGGGGATATCCCAGGGCTGGCTCGTCATAGGGGATATCCCAGGGCGGGCTCGTCATAGGGGATATCCCAGGGCGGGCTCGTCATAGGGGATATCCCAGGGCGGGCTCGTCATAGGGGATATCATAGGGGAGCGCTGCAGGAAAAGTTGTGGGTGGGACCTCACGGGGGATCTTGCCAGAAGGGGGCGGAGGGGTTGCTCACAGCGATACCACAGGGGAGCTCATGGGAGATGCATGAAAAGACACTTAGCCCATTCGGCAATGCGACGCCTCAGTTGTCTTGGCTAGTGCACTTAATGGTTTCCTCTCCATCGAAAGTGACCTCGTATGCGGAGGCCTGTATAGCGCGCATTCCGCGATTTCTGCTCTGCGCACTAACCCAGGCCATGGCTATGATACCCGAGATGCTGCTCACCCGCAATGGCTCCAGGGCAGGGAAGGGGTGCATGGCCCTGCTGGGAGAAGGGTCGTGGCCCACGCGGGACGGGGAGTCATGGGCCGGGGGGGAGGGGGGGGGCTATGCAAGCAGGATCTGCAAACGGTGCAGCACCTGCACGCGCTCGCCGCGGACGCTGTGACCTCCAAGCTCGGGAACATCTACGACACCCTGGATCTCCTTGGCTGTGTCTTATGGCACGACCCGCAGAGGGCGGTTCCGGAAGAATTTGGTCCGGCCGTTGCAGCTATCGGAACCTTCACCAAGGCTGGTGCGAGCCAATTTCTGCTCACGCCCGTTCTTCCCCACGGCAGCCCTCTCTGTCTCACGGCAGCCCTCTCTGCCCCACGGCAGCCCTCTCTCTTCCCCGAGCCTTCTGACTTTCCCTCTCACCTTTGCACACCATGCAGACAAAGCTTGCACGTGCGTAGGCTCAGCAGTGATGATGCCTCATCCCGCGCAGTCGCCTCTCACGGGATACAGAGGCTGGTGGCTTCTATCAGTCCCGCTGCCACATTCACACCCTCAGGGGTGAGCCGCACAGCGAGAGGGATGCCGGCGCGCACTCCGGCAATAGTGGGTCACGCCACATGTGCTTCACCGCGCCTAGGGCTCAGCGGAAGGTGGCATCCAGCAAGTTCTGCGCTGCGCGGCGATGCTGCTAAGACTGTCTTACCTTGACTTAGCAGTTCGTTGTGGACATCGTGTCAGTGTATCTTCCGATGCCACGGAGCGCTCCAGCAGATTAGTCACAAGAAGGCGCGTTCACCCTCGTGGGGGATCGAGCCCGGCATAGAGCAACTAAAGCATTCTATTCTTCATGGAGGAGTATATCCAGAATCTAGAACGGCGCCGCAGTGTCTCTGAGCCGGGCCACTCCTATGCACGGTGGCAGGCACATACAAGCTTTTTGTCACCACAACCACGGGCAACACTTGGGTGAGCGCCTCCGACTGTGCGAGCCACCCTGCGCTTGCTTAGTGCGTGCTCTGGAGGGCCCACAGCTGTCCCAATCTGCACCCCTACGAGGGAAGGAGCCTGCGCTTGCTGCGAGGATCCCTCGGGATCGATAAATCACGAAGATTTACATTGAGGGTACGTTTGCAGGGGGAGCTCTCTGCGTTCTCGACGATGTTTCGTAGCGAGTCGTCAGACGGGTGGATGAAACGCAGGTGATTGAAGAGTGGTTTGGCGGCTGTCGGTGATTGGCAGATGCTGCACCCGTCTTTTCAAGTATCTGCAAATGCTTCACCGCCCTCACCTCCCCCACCCGCACCTTCCCCACCTATGTCTTCTCCACCCCCACCATCCCCATTGCCAGATGCTGCCTCCTCCTTTCCCTCATCTCCCCCTCCTCTCCCTTCCTCTCACCATCACCTCCTCCACCTTCCTCCTCCAATTCTTGCCCCCCACCCTTCCCCATTCCGCTTCATCCTCCCCCGCCACACCTCCCTCCACCTCTTCACCACCACCCCTCCCGCCAACACCTCCTCCACCTTCCCCACCTCCTGCCCTCCCCTGGGCTCACCTCCTCCACCTCCCCTCTGCCGCCCCTCCCCTCCACCACTCCTCCCCCATGTCCCACCACCACCCTCCCCTCAACCACCTTCTCCATGTCCTCCTCCGCCACCCTCCTCCAGCACCTTCTCCATGTCCTCCACCTCGCCCACCCTCCCTCAACCACTTTCTCCATGTCCTCCACCACCCCTCCCTCCACCACCCTCTCCATGTCTTTCTCCACCACCCTCCTCTCAACCTCCTTCTCCATGTCCTGTACCACCACCCTTCCCTACTCCACCTTTTTCGAATGCACCTTCCCCAACTCCCCTCTATCCTCTTCCAGCTCTTCCAGCTCTACCACCTCTCCCTTCTCCCTCCCCACCACTATCCCCTCATCCCCCACCTTCTAATTCACTGCCACCATTGCGCTGGCCTCCTCCACCCTCACCCGTACCCTCCACCTCACCGTCGCTCCCTCCACCTTCTCCATCTCCTTCACCTCCTCTCTTCCCTACCTGCCGCCTCCTCTTGCGTCTTCTTCGGTTTCTTCGCCTCCTGCAGCGTCCATTTCACTTCACCCGCCCCTCATCCTCCCCACCCCCTCATCTACCTCCTCCCCCAACGCCGCCTCCAAACTCACTCTCTCTTCCTCCGCCTTGCTCACCGCCTTTTGTCACTAGCCCGCCTCCAGCGACATCCCCACTCACAGGAGGAGCACCAATCAGCTCCCTACAAGGGAGCCTCACACTTCGGGGTGCGTGGCCCATGCGGGGAGCTGGCAGGTGATGTAAACCGGAATCCAGTGATACCTGGGAGGGCATCGACAACGTGCCTGCTCGCGTATTTCAAGCCCCCTGGTGATGCGTCGTGCTGTATGGCTCCCTAACTGAACATATCTTGCAGTCATTAGTAACACCCACCAGATCACAGGCCCTAGTAACACCCACCAGGTCGCGGTTACGAGTAACACCCAACGGATTGCAGGCACGAGTGACCTTTGCCAGATCGCTGTCACTAGCGTCACCCGTCAGATCGCAGTTACTAGCGTCACCCGCCAGATCACAGTCACTAGCGTCACCCGCCAGATCACAGTCACTAATGTCACCCGGCAGATCGCAGCCACCAGCGTCACCCGGCGGATCGCAACCACCAGCGTCACCCGGCAGATCGCAGCCACGAGCGTCACCCGGCAGATCTGAGTGGTGCCCTGACCATCAGAAGCGGCTTTCAGCCTCAGTTCCTGCTCCGATCCCTCTCCCGGGGCCTCGGCGGGTGGCACTGCTCGAAGGGCCGTGGATGTGCCACCCGTCACAATGGAGGAGGTGCGATCCGAGGGGGGTAAAGGCACTCCGCACAGGGATGCCGCGATAGGGATGCGCGAGATGCAAGTCCTTGGCCGTGGTAGGGCTGCTGCTCAAATCCTGGACGTGGCGCATGCGGCTCTCAGAGCTGGATTGGTGTTCCGTACGGCGTATTAAGAGTGTAATGAAAAGCGCGATGGATTCTTTTTCGATTCCTCATATGCGAATTATATTTTTCATTGCTTACAAATTCCGAACAGCCGTTTGCTTAAATCAGAAGGACATCTAAACCGTTATCGAAATCACACCGGTATCTTTCTGGAATCTGTCCGCTTCCGTTCGCGCTTCTTAAGCGCTTTGCACTGTGAAAACCTAGTGCAGCAGGGCAGATTAATGAAGAGATTGATAACTCTTCGCGATATATTAGAAGCGCATAATGTTTAATATAAGGTATTATGAACGCTAGGAAGCATCCCCGCACAGATTCAGTGACTGGAAGCAGATCCCGGATTCCCCGCTTCGTGTGGCGGAAGCGGGAACCGGCATCTGCAAAACGGCATTCCCGTCGGTATCCTGCCGAACGGAACGCTAAGAAATAGTAATAACAACGACTGAAACATATTTTCAACGTTGTATGTGTGCATCTGTGTTTCATTTGGTCATTTGGTTCACCCGCTTCGAGCCCCGCGGCGCATCCGGGATGCGGTGTGTTAGTTACTAAATATGCAACCCAACGCGGGGAGGTACGTCCATATGGGGTGCCGAACAAACGGTCTTTGGGGGTTTGCGAGAATCCGATGGGAACAGCTACATTCATACATCTATAGAGCTGATGTAAAGAAGTAGCATGCCTAATCTTTGCGAGAAATTGGATTCACGCAAATCCCCAAAGACCGATTGGGAGGACCTAAGCCCTCCACTACCTCAAACCTTCAGAATGCCCTTCCGGCAGACATTGGTGTCCTTTAATTGCACCGGCACGTTCCGGGGCGGCTGCATATAAGCAATCCCAATATTAAGGCTATAAGTATTTTCATTTTTAATTAAATCCGTCGCGTTTTTAAATATGGTCTTAATACGCCGTATTCCGGTCTGTCAGAGAGCGGGCGCCGGCTGCTCCGCTGTTGCGAGGTGGGTGGGGTGCGGGCATGCGCACGGAGTGATTGCCTCAGGCGAGTCCACTCTTTCCTTCAACGATGAGAAGCGCGCCGATTTCATTGCGGGCGTCGCCATGTCAGCAGTGGTGCGCACCTCTGACGTGGCCATCCAGGTGCTGGCCCGCCCGTGTAACCTTCATATGAGGCGCAGCCCAGTGCTAGTGCGATACCCTTAGGGTACAAAAACACGCACACATAGTGCAGCCGATCTTTTGTGGTCACGTTGTGCCAAAGGAATCAATTCAAGGGTAAGCATACCCATACTAGCCAATTATGTGGCTACGCTGTGCCAACGGAATCGGTCCAAGGATGAGCCACACGCTAGCGAGCTCCGGAAAATTTGGATAAGTGTCCGGGAGTGTGTGCTGAATCCTTTGATCCCCTGGGCCACTATTCAAAAGCAACCGCATGCACAATGTGTTTGTGCTGGACAGAGATTGGACCGCCCTGGTGACACGACTCAAAAGCAATGGAAGGAATTAGATACTGTTCAGAGAAACCTGCATCCGTCAAAGGTGCCACCATACCAGGCTCAGAGTATCAATCACTTCAGCATACTGATAGTGTTTGGCGACCGTCACCACCCACCGCCGCTGGAAGTACTATATTTTGCCACAGGCACCTCAAGTCCCGTGGAGCTGTGAGCTCGACGGCCCCCCCTTACACATGCGAAAGACTAGGCGATTCCCTTCCCTTGCCCCTAGGAGACACCCGAGGGATGGAAATTCTGGAACTGCTCGGTCTCCTCGTGACCTCCTGCTTGGCTGTCTTGTCACCAATAGCAATGCCTGCCTGCCGGGAGCAGGAGGTGACAGACGTGGAGGCAGCAGAAGCACGCCTGCGCTCCCTTCTCGAAGAGATGCATGGATTATCCATCCAGTTCATCATTGCAACAGCCAACGAGGAAGCAGCTACGCAGGTATCAAGTCCCTTCGACTCCAGCGGGATCACTGCTCCGAGCATGTAGCTCAAGGTCTACACATTTTGTTTCTACATGGCATCGGGCATTTTCGCTGATACTTGATAAACGGGCATCTGGCATTGCTCGTGAAAAGTTCGATAAATGGGGCATAGGGACGCCATGCTTGCTGACATGCACGCTCTCCCTCCGGCAATCTAAGCTGCAGCTGAGTGCCACCCTGAATCTTCACAGGCATCAAGTGCCTTAGAGCAGTCCATCACGGACGGTACCTTTCAAGCCCAGCTGGCGCAATCGGAGGCGTACGATACTGTGGAAGTGTCCGACTTTACAGCTGAGATCATCATCGAGCGGAACTCGGTTGAGGAGCTGGCACATCCACCCCCGTTTGTTGCAGCGTCCTCGCCGGACGGGGCCAGTCAGGACGACAATATGCCGATTTATATCAGCGCCACGGCGGGAGCTTTGCTGATTGTGGGGTTGGGCGCTGGAGGCGCTTGGTATAGGCATAGGCGCTGCCAAGCGCGTGGCGTCATTCCCCTTCATCAGATGTCCGATGAGGGGACATCTCATGATGGCACAAAGGCGCTCAGTAATGACGTAGAAGAGTGCCATGAGCTGGAATCAACGAGAACTGTTCGGCGTGATGCATGGTGACCGTATTGGCATTGCCTTCAGCTTTGGCTCAATTTCGTCTGATAGCGACTTGCTTTGGACTTCTTCGCCCTCACATCATTCTGTAGATGTGACAATTGCACCCCCCACATGCAAATGTGCACGCATCCGACATGTAAACCGAAGATCTCTCAGAACCATATCACCTATATCCAATTAGTCTGGTGTGACCTAGCTCGCATAATTGCATGCAGTGGTCACCCAGAACACATGTGAACACATGTGAAAACGGAGATATATGTGAATTTTAATAACTGGGCACGTGAGGTTGTAGATGCCCCCCAGGATTTTCTATGGTCAGTAATGCGGTGTACAGTTAGTTGCCTTCATCACTCACTGCTATTTCATATTACAGAATTATACATATCATGCACATTATAACAACATATTTAACGCCATCATCGATAATATACCGTTTATTTGGTACCGTTACTGGTGTGGAATGCATTCGTGTGTAAAAAGTTCTCGATTGCGATACCGATATTCTGCCAAAGGTCTCAGCAATATATCATATATCGGATTTTTAGATACGGCGCGCCTTGCCTTTGGTTCGCGAATATGTTCACAGAAAATCTGCCGGTGCTCAAATAACATGAAGGCCCGCGTCGCCTTAGACCGTCATCGCGTTTCAGACGACCGCCCTGCAACCCTGCGCTGCGGATCTGTCCACTTGCCACCGCGTGATCGACCCGATGGGGGTATCCATCCTAGTCATCCCCCCCCGCAAATTCGCGAATGCCCCGGAATATCATTTTCGGTGGAGCACCCGTAGAACAGGCAAGATTTCCCCCTGTGTGGTAGGTACCCTTTCCCCATATCTTGACATGCATGAAGATACAGGATATACACCAGCAACGGATAGCAGCTCGTAACTCGTCGTATAAACCTCCGGCTACCTCAGAAAACTTCTTTAAAAATCGATCAAAACCGAGAAAAAAAATCGCTACCGGAGCGGGCTGACTTGTGAGAGTCACAGGGCACGCTACAAAACAATTCTCGATTGTGTCACAAGTACTGTTATTGATACTCATACTGATACTTGTACTGAAACTCAAACTGATACAGTACTGGTTCAAACTCAACACACAACAGCCGAGTGTCCTCGACTGGCGTGGGGTGGCCAGATTTATCCTCTCTGTCGATCTGTTGCCTCTGCATTGGGCTTGATATTTTTCTTATATTTTCTTTCCTTTGCAGTCTCGACCTAGTGCAATCCACTCACTTGCGTCTTTCTTGAACGAAAGCTTACGTTTGTGCTTGTCTGAAATTCGTGACAAGTTCCTCCCTCCCATATTTTAGTTCTCAAAAATACGAAGATTACCCTCCCGGTTCAACAGCTAGATTTTTCAACATTTTTATTCTCTACTAAGCGAGATGGTTGAGCTAACTCTCAGTGAGATCGCCGGTCAACTAGGTGGGCTATCTTTTAAATAGCCAAATCTGCATGCATTTGCGGTATCATTTTTCTCACCCAAGGCTTGTATGATTCTGCAGTTTTGACGAAACTAGATGGTTCACGACTCAATTTTTCCCCAGAAACTCAGGCGGTGAGTCCTGGCTTACGCCCACAAGTTGTCATCAGCTCTTTTATCAGGGTGACCCATCAACCTTGTTGCTGTTTGCGTGTAAGGCAAAGTGAGGAGTATGAAGACTTATGCGATAGCGATCTGCAGAGTAGCTTTGATTAAGTTGAACATTTTACGATTTCGATCTGATAGTGATGTGACAGCGTTTATTCTGCACGGGAGCAGGATCACATCGCTCCCCCTCGGATCAATTTAAAGGAAGCCAGGGCCCCCACCCTTAACAGGCTCGTACAAAATGGGGTTGATCCTCAAGGTAGGTGGAACAGCAAGCTCGTGGTACGATATAAATATGAATATTGGGCCTTAGAACTCGAGGCCGAGCTCACACTAAGGTGTGAGTTGACAAGCGTGTCCGTTTCAGCTATCTCCGTCGTACCTCCAAGCATGCCCTATCAATCGTGGCATTATCTTTCTCCGCACGACTGTCCGCTCGTGCTGTAGCCGGTTCGAGCTGCAGCTGGTCGTATGCTCATACCACCACTCGAGCCCCCTCCCAGGAAGACCCGGGCCTCGACAGCCTCGTGAGTTACTTGTTAAGCCTTCCGACGGGGTATTGCGTTTCCTCTTTCCGAGCGGAGACTGAAGCCTTTCACCTCGCGTATTGCAGGGATGAACGTACCAACTTTCAACATCACGTCTGCGCGGAGCTTGCGAGACTTGATCATATTGACCCAGCACGTATTCTTTGAACTTCTGGGGACCTTGTTTTACAAAGTTATTTTCGAAATCTCAGCCATGCTGGACTTAATGAAGCGACGCCCAGGTAGCGACTGCCCAAAAATTCCCATATGTGGCTTATCATATATTTGCAGTGCTTCCCTGGTTCCACAGTGAGCTTCTTTTGAAGGTTGAAAGTGCTGTCGTGCAGGAACTCCCGCCGCCGCCCTACCGACTTGCCCAGACCCCCAATTGGCCTGGCATCGCGATCGACATCGCCTGGCAGCTAGTGTCAACAACACTGTGCTAGTCTACAACACGGCAGGTCGACTCCACCCAAGTGACCCAGTTTGCTCACTCGGTTACTGCAAGTTTGTCCGCCTACTGCAGCTGTCTGTCCTAAGGCACTTCCTGAGGCGATATCAAGCCGCGGCTTGGCATTTGTGGGGTGTTCTTGCAGACTCACCGCGCCCGTGCATGTATGTGCGCTGCAGGTGAGCAATTGCCAGAGGAGCAGCTTCTATTCGAGGACCCCTTGCAAACTGGTGTGTCGAGTGTATCGTGGCGGCCAGCTTCTGCTTCCACTATGGCGGTGGCCTGTAACCGAGGCGTTATTGTGTGGTCTCTGAAACTCCCAAGGGGAGAGCTGGAAGACGAGGCGTGGGCGCTGTCAAGGGGGCGATACAAGATGGCCCTTCTGCAGCACCCTGGACACTTTCCAACCCGGGTGACACGCACTCCTTCATCTTTCCCTGCGATGTGATCCTGCCGCGGCCCGTGTGGACAAGCTATAACAGCAGTGTCACTTGCGGAAGCACGTCCTCATCACTTCGAGAAAAGCACAGAAAAGCATGCCCAGCTTCGCAGCGCTGGAACTTGGGCGCGGTCTCGGGCCGCCTGTGGCAGCCCTTACAACACAACCTCGTCTCATATCTTCTCACCACAGCAGAGGAGCATATCGTCAAAGCGCGAGACTGCTACTATTCTTTGTTCAGTCTTTTGCCACCACGGTTTCCGCTTACGTGGCAAAGCTCTGTTTCTGATCGCTGCGCCTGGCGGATGTTTTGTAGGATCTTGACTGGAGCCCCTGCGGCAAGTATCTCGTGAGCTGTTCGGCAAAGAGCAGCACGACGATGGTGGTGTGGAATGTCGCAACCGGTGTGTGCTTCCCCGCCCCTCCCTTGCAACTCTTGCTCATATTTTCCTGTTTTTCTGCAAAGGCTTCTTCGTGGTCGCCTCCGGCTTCGTCCGTACGTACCCCTGGCTAGGCATACTGCCGTGTCCCGAGTGCGTGTGGCAGAATAGGTGCTGGCCACGATCGGAGGAAACTGTTGGGTTGACCTCGGACTGTGCTGTCACAGGCGAGGCCACTCCTCTGCGTGCATCGCTCGGTGGCATCTATCTCGTACGTTGGTCCCCTTGCGGAAGCTACGTATTCGCAGCCTTTTCCACTGGACAGTTCATGGTGCTAGAGACACATACATGGTGCGTTTTCATAAGTTGCGTTTTCATAAATCGTGCAAGACGAGCGTCTGGTGCATCCCGTTTCGAAATCTTCGGATGAATATCGTTGCTGTTTCTTTAACGACCCCACCCTTTATGTGGTTGGCGTATATTTGATCGTATATTTGATAGGACTGTCATTATTGTATTTAGGGGGCGGATACCACCTATGCGGATACTCCCTTCCTAGGATAATTGGGTTGCCACCTATCATGAGATGATATATGTGCTTCCCACGTGTCATTACTCCTTCTGATGTGTGGGGTGTGAACTTGTTGTGCCTTGCAAAGGACGCACGAGAAGTGGGGCTCAGTCGGAGACGGTTGTGTCAAGCATGCCTGTTGGGGCCCGTCCAAGGCTACCCCAACGCTACTGCTTGCACTCGACAAACCAGTGGGTGGCGTCCAGGTGTGCACATTCCGAGGCTTACCCGGAACTATACCGCATCGGGAAGCTCCTCCCAACCTTGATGTGTGACTCATGTCCCCATAACACTCTATCCCCACCATTCTTGCGTTCTGCTCTTTATGGCACGCGGCGGCGCTGCAAGGGGGCGCCTTTCACCGATGGCCCAAGGGGGCGCCTTTCACCGGCGCTGCAAGGCGGCAGGCACCTTTCACCGGCGCTGCAAGGCAGGTGGTGGTTGCAGCAGGTGCTCTCGCTGCAGTTCTCCTCTCCGGCGCCCTTGCTGAACGCGCATCTGCTTCCTCTTCCACTCAAGGTGCGTGGCCGAAGGAAGCCTCCCTGAAGCCGCGGAGAGAACCCAGGACGCCTTGTGCGATCTCTTCTGAAACCGAGACAGGGCTCTGGTCCGCTTGTGGCAGGGCCCGGTGTTGAGAAGGTTTTGAACTGAATTGTAAGTATCGCGAACGGAGCAAGTTGCCTTCACTTTGATGAACACACATTTTAGTTCAAACAAGAACGGGATTTTTCTTTTTGCGTCTGGCAGAACGATTTTCAATTCGTGAAATTTGCACGACATAGGAACCTCATTTGCAGCGTATACCTTTTTGGATTTCTTTTGTAAGTGTCGCGAAAATTTGTGCTTACTTCACATTGATACCAGTTCATACGATCCGAGTGCACAATGGCCGCCGATGCATTTTGCATTGATATCAGTGCAAACGCTCCGAGTGCACGATGGCCGCCGATTCATTTTGCATTGATATCAGTTCATACGCTCCGAGTGCACAATGGCCGACGACTCATTTTGCATTGATATCAGTTCATACGCTCCGAGTGCACTATGGCTGCCGATTCATTTTGCATTGAGCCCAATGCTTTTCGGACAGCGGATATTTGTTTTGTGGATCTTGCCAGAAACGATGTCAGCTGACTCTTCAGCTGACAGTTTGATCAGTTCATTTTTGTTGGGTCCATTTCTGATCCCATCCATCGCTCCGCTCCAATCCCGAGGTTTCTTTTGCGAGCACTGTGCATCAGCGCTCTTCTCGCGGGTTCTCCTCGAAAGCATTTGCTGTTGTAGATTACCCTCAACACCGCCGGGCACTCCGCAGAGCTTAACACACTCTGATCAGGCTGAGGGGAGCCACCAAGGATCTGCGTCTCGTGTTCGAGGAGAGGGTGGGAAAGCAGCAAGTGTCTGGCCTGTCTTACGCTCAAGAGGGGGTTGGGAATCAGTCATTTCCTTGGCCAATCGTTTGGGTGCTTTTCACGTTGGAGGCGGGATGCAGCATGCCTGAGGGTGCATTGTGCTTGAGCCTCGCGTGTGAAGAGGGAGGGGGCGCAACAAGGCTCTAGGTGGCGTTCTGGTTGGGCCTGGTATTAGGACTGGTATTGGGACAGCATGGGCCCATGGCGTATTAAGGGGCTTGGCAAAGCGATTGGTCTTTGTGTGGCTGTGTGGTTGGGTCACGTGTTAGGCGGGAGTGGGGGAGCCACAAGGCAATGGGGCGCGCTCCTTTGGTTTGGCTGTGTGGGTTGATGGGGAGCCAGCAGCCGGGATCTGCGCCGTGTTTGGGGAGTGGGAAACCAACACGGCTTTTTGGATGCCTTCAGGCTTGCCATTGGGCTCAGAGGGGCGGTGTGAGGATTTCAGGAAATTGACGTCGAGGGATCCGAGCTGCGTGTCACCAAAATCGCTTGGGATTTGACAGGGAGCCGCTTGGCGCTTTTGCTTGGAGGTGCGCAGCCCGGCAGCCATGGCAGCTGCGTGTCACTGTGGAAGCATATTCTTAGTTACTTTGTGCTGTGAAAGTTGTATCGGTTCGTGGCACTCAATTCGTGCATTCCACAATCAGTGCATGTGTGCAATTGTGTGTGGTATGGTGTGGAAACCAGATTTGGCTGATGCCTTGGGGTACGACGCACAGGTGGTCACGCGCGAGCTGGGCAGGTGGCACTTTATGCTACAAAAACTCTCCCAGTGCTTGCAGGCCACTTTATAGGCTTTATAACAGGTCCGCGCGAAGGTGATGCAACAGTGGCGACAGATATTGCATTCAAAGCAGCAAGCTGGCCTGAGCATGGCGTAGTCCTTGCACTGGCTTGGGCAGATGCTCAATTATCCCTCTGCCCTCTCAATTTCAGGCCACATTCCAATGATTCCTTCTGGTGAAGATTTGTAGACACAGGTTAAGATCAATAAAGATTGAAAGTATCTGAACGTGAATTGATATAGATGTGTTGATCCACCATTTTGTTGAAATTCATATATGCCCAAGAGCGCAGCTTTTCTATGAATGAACTCTCCTTATTTCGCCTTTTTCATGGGTAAAAAACCAGCGAATGATGCAATACGATTGATGGAGATCCACATTTTCCGAGCCTTGACGAAAATTCCAAACATCTTCGGGACAAAAGCATGCACGTCGTGTATGGGTTTAATGCCGATGCTCCCTGTATGCATTCCCGATCGGTATTTCCCGATTCGTCCCGAGACTTGACATTGTTTTCAAAGATACAACATCGACGACCTACACTTCGAAGCCTCCAACTGTACCGCACGGAGCACTACAGCACATGTCGTTTAGGTAATGGACAGGTGTTTAGGAGGTCGAATGTCAAAAATATACTCCCCCGCAAAATGTTTGGGCTTGCCCCCCGCCTAGCCGTTGCCGTTCGGGCTTGCTGCTAGGTGCGGCTAATCCCGTGCCCTATCTCCCCCTCTTTCCCCGTAGCAAAATTCCGCCGCCGCCCTTGGGCCTACTTGACCTGCCCGGACCCCGAAGACCGCCGTCCCAAGTTTCTTTATTCCAGAGCCGCAGCGCCCATTGTTGTTGAACGCGAGGCAACACCACGGACTCTTGGGTGGGGTATTGGTCAATCGGCGGATCATCCCAATGTAACCGTTTTGCTCCTATCTGCAAATTAGTCGGTATTCCAGTCACACAATTTACCGTACGGTATAATGGTGTACGTCCCCAAGTCCCAAGTACAAAAGCGTAGGTTATAGGCGCCATCATGGGGCGAGCTCTGCATGAACTATTGCTGCAGCACGGAATTATCGATTTTCATTCCAATTGTTATTGTTAAGCATTATTACGCCATAGCTTTGATTTCTTGAGTGTCATGAGTAACTTGATGGACCTTGCTGACCTTCACAATCAAAAGTCCAAAGTTTCCACCTACCTCGCCAATCACATTTCACTTATGTTACCCGCTTATTGTGTTGGAACGAGCAAACTGGGTGCTTGATCACCGAAGACATCTTACAAAACAACAAGTGTGGATGTGTAAGAGAGCACACAAATGATAAAAAAAATATAGTACCACGGAGGATATCCCTTCAGACAACGTTTCTATATAGGCTATGTTTTGGACGCACGGCAGAGGAACATGAAGGATTGCACATAATGCCGCATGTATCCACATATTTTGAGGCGCGTATGGAAGCGCGATGAAAGAGCCAATCAGCAAAAGCGGCGATATAATTCTTATCATCTATGATGGGCTGTTGGACCTCGAAAAGAGTATGAATGAGGCACGCGGGGTGAAATAAGCCGTCTCTCTGACTCGCAATCACCGACTGTAACGCCTTGAGAATTTCCGCACGCCACGTGTTCATATAACTAAGAACGCTTTTAGGACATCCTAACACTCGATTATTGCACATGCCATAATACCACACTGCGGGGAGACCGTCGTGCAGCGGCATGACGATCTTGTCGGTCTGGGCTTCGATGACAAACACCGGCGTGTTCAAGGTCTCGTAACTCACAACAGCGAAGATGCACTGCCACGGTGTTTGCGGATGTTGGTTCACACACCTCACGGGTACGAAGGAGTCCCACAAGTGGTAATAACCCACCAAGGCGTCAAAGGTCCAAGGGACATATGCTATCGCAGGGGGAAAGGTGTAATTGTACGTCACGTTGTTCGAAAAGTAGAATCCACCAATCGGAGCCCCAACCACCCGGCAACTTTCAGGCATGAGATCGGCAACCCAGTCCAAGGTAGCGACTGCAGCAATGCCACCTGCGCTCGCCCCAGACCACACAAGTAGCTTCGCGGCGTCCAGCGCGTGGGTACGGTTGAGAGAGTTCAGAGTCGCTTCAATAATATGGTGTCCCGAACATTGAACTTTGCTCTGAGGTCTCGGCCCTCGCTGTTGACCCGTATGCAAGTCGCCCGAACAATACTTAATGAAGACATGATTATATCCATAGAATTCAGGATTCAAGTTCGCGTCGGAGTTCTGAAACCATTCGGTGAGTACTGTCGTGGCATTCCAAAACTTGCTCGAACCAAGTGGTGTGCCAGTGCGCTTGACGCACGACTCCTCAGTGACACACTCGCCTCCCCCTTCTAATACGAAAATCCATTTTGTGCTGTTTATGGGCGAGGTAGCTGGTCGCAAGTAGAAGCCTCCTGGGGAGCCGTCCAAGCACTTCGCGTATGGAAACGTCTGAAAATCCAACCTAATCAGTGTGGCGAGCGAGTCGCTTCCAACTGCTGACTGGTTACTGAAAATGGCATGCGTCGAGATTATCAATAAAATGATGCTCAAACGCATATTGATCGGAAGAGGTTTTACAACTTCCAGGAAAAGAATTTCGTTCAGTGACGCATCCTGCTTGCTCGATTGTGAAGTGTTACAGTAACAGTTACGAGTTAGATGTTACTGTAGTCCATAAAACTGAAAGTTATCTAACGGTGAGGGGTCACCGACGTAGGAGGGGGCACATCAACGGTAGATAACTTCGGTTATCTACGTTAGCGAGAGCGGAGCATTTAGGGCTCGCCAACGGAGTTGGCGGCTCCACTCTTTGACCTCTGGTTTGTTGCCCGTGAGTCCCATCCCTCCCTCCCGTCCTTTGCCCGTCCCTCCTTTTCCAGACTAGTGGGCTCCCTACCTGTCACTTGTGAGTGTGGGTCACGGGGAGACTGACTCACATGGCAGATATATTGTTCGGCGGTGGCACAAATCACAAACAGCGCACACACCAAGGACGAAGTGAGAAGAGACTTCCCGAAGCCCGGAATGGCGTTCCCACAGCCGTACTGTACCGTGGCCGCGGCGGTGTCACCGAGGCATCCTCGTCGTCATCGTCGCTCGTGGCGTAGGTCGCGGGCTTGTAGTCCATCACGCGCTCCGGTGCCTCAACCGCGGAGAGCAAATTCATGCTCGCGGCCGGCTCGTCGGGCGCCCCCAATGCAACCCCCGTGCTCTCAATGAAATCAGCAAATGTGCGGGTGACGGGAGGGCAGAAGGGGTTCGGCGGACCGGTCCATTCCTCCTCGGATTCAACCGACGCGGGTGGTGAGTGCGCGGGCGGCTCCGACACCACCGGCAAGTCGGCAGTGAAGGTGTTGATGTTGAACGTCGAAGCCCCAGCCGTGCGTGCCATCTCAGAGAACTCGGTGACAGCGGACACGAGGACCTCACCGTCCTCCTCGCAGAACGAGCACGCGGAAAGATCGGTGAAGACCTCCGGCTTCCCGCCCGCAAGCATGCAGAGGGCGTCGGATTCCACGGGGTCGCCGTTGTCGATGGCGTGTTGGAACCTCGCGGCCAGCACGGAGTTCTCGGCCTCCTCGGCGAAGGCGTAGGCCGAGAGTCCGGTCCTGCCCCCGTTCGGGCAGTCCCGGTGCCAATGCCTCGCCTTCGCCTTAGCACACACCTGATTTTGGCAGTACGGGATGGTCGCACCGCTGTCGCGGTGGAAGGCCACCTTCCTTGAGACGGATTGAGACCAATTCCCCCCTTTGGGGAGGGGTGAGGCCGCGAAGCGGGTTGTGAGATATAATATACCGTATTATATCGGGTGGTCACTGAATAGTTTCTCATACAAGTGTAAACTGATTATAAGAGTTAAACGAATATAAGCCGTTTGTGACCTAGGTATTTGTCACCTAGTACTGTACGAGTACTGGTACAGCTAACGGGAGTCAGAGTAAGGTATGACCTACGGGTCACTGAATCCAGCACACCACCCTGTGACTGTACATAGTGCTGTTACAGGTGGCAGAGAGCGGAGCACAGACAAATCAAATTGTTCCGAAACAACAAACAGCTAGGAGCTGGAAACTGCTAGAGGGAGGCCTGTGCTTTAGCCAGGGCGGTCCCTTCCTAAAACTGCTGCTAGGATACTGCTTTCAAGCTAAGTTCCTACAGCTCAATTTTGCAGATACTCAGCCACTTTCAAAGTGGTCTACAAAGTTGCAGAGTTCACCAGAGTTGAAGAAGTTGTCAGTGTCAAAGATGTTCAACCAGAACCAGAGTCCAGAAGTCATAATCCAGAACCAGAGTCCAGAGCCCAGAGTCCCGAGAACCAGAAGCGAGTACCATAATCCAGAAGCCAAGACCAGAAACCAGAGGCAGGAGAAGACTCGTAGAGCAAAATTAGGAATTCCGAAAAGCGAAAATCTGAACTCAAACCTGCCGAAACCACAGAAGGAAAAGGAAAGCCGAAGGCAAAATAGTTAATAGTACGGCAAGGCAGACAGCCTGTTAGCAGTCACCCCAGTGAGATGCACTGCTGCGGTGAATTCAGGGTCTCGATCGAGCACCACCGAACCCTGAACCGCCGACACACATGCAAGACACACGAGTGCGGGCAGGGCTAGAGATGCAAAAGAGAAGACCCTCGGCAATGTTGCCACACCGACACGTGAACGTGCAGCCGGTGGGGCCGAGGGAATCTCGTCTCCGGAATAAGAAAAACCGTCGGAGTCGTTGTCATCGTCGATCACGGAAAGCTCTCCCGTGTGAATCGGCTCGTGAACCGAGTCAATCGAGCACAACTTAAGGGAGGTGTCAGGGCATGTTGGCATTACCCGGTCCATAAAGGAGACATGGAGCGGTTCCTCGAAAGGAGACCCGAAAGAAGCGGGGTCCGATGCCGAAACAGGGTATAGCCCCGTGTCGATCTCGTGATTGGCAGGTGGTGGCGCATCGCACACCACCTGCGGTACAGACAAAGTACCGATGTGCAGCGGTGGTTGCTTACCAGTGGCGGTAGCACCACCGACCTGTGCAGCCGTAGCCGCAGACCGCAGGGACTCAAGGACGCCCCGTGCATCCGAGAGCACACCCTCCATGCCGTCGCCCGAAGCACCATGACCCAAGCCCGCATAGTGGGCACGTAATCCCACGTCGTGCCGCACCGGGTGTCGCGATTATGAACAAGGGCGGCAATGTAAGGGCTGGCGGGGCGTTGGGGTATTGCTGGGTGCTGAAATGGCGGTGTATCTCTGCTGTGGTTGAGAGTGGGGTGTTGTGAGGGATTTTGGGTTTGAGATGTGGGTGTGGCATTGGAGGGCAAGTTTTTTGAATATATTCCAACGAAGAGGTTCGGCACCCTGTTAGGTGATACCGTTCCAGCAGGACAAAACAACACTTTGCAATTGGGCATTCACTGCGGTTCTCGTGTCGTGCGCCCAGGTCGCAGCACGAGCGGCTCCTGCGGTGAATGCCCCCAACCTGCCACAAGGCCTAGTTGGTGCCCTTCGAGCAGCCAAGCACGAGTTCACGTCAAAAGTTATGAAAGAAACTGCGGGCAAAGGCGTGCTTCGAGCACACGCATGGCAGAAAGGCATGGGTCAGGTGTCCAGACCCGAGCTGGCGCGTCGCCAACCATGAATTCCCACAACCTGTCATACAGGCCCGTCGGGGAATTCACCGCTGCCAACGCCCACATGGGTTGAATTCACACATACAAACACAATGAAAACTGAAGGGAAAAACATTCGGCTGCAATGCTGTCAAAAGGTTGTAGTCAGGTGTTTGGACTCGAGTTGGCGCGCCGTAAGCCGTGAATTCCTACAACCTGTCACCCAGGCCCGTTCGGGGAATTCAACGTTGCCACAGCCTGCGCAGGTCGAATTCACAAAGGCAAACATCATACAAACTGCGGGGAAAACATGGGTTCGGCTACAACCTCGTCAAACGGCAAAAGTCAGGAGTCACGGCTCGAGTTAGCGCGGCTACGGTTGTGCATTCCCAAACGCCGGTCACATACGCCGGTTTGAGCATATTCGGCAAGCAAGCCCTGCGAGGTTCGAATTCGCAAAGCAAATGGTGCAAAATATGGTACAAAAAGGCCGGGCGCATCGTGCACACACGTGAATACCGCTGAGAGTGACTGTGACGGCTCGCCGTCGCGGGTGTGAATTTATGACAACCGCAGCTTCGGGCTATCTCGCCGCTAGGCACTCAACGGGGAAAATGCCCCTCTGTGGGAATTCACGAGCGTGTCCCGAATTCGCGAACGTTTTCGGACAGCTGCGGATCTCCACCGCTGCGGAACAGCGATACGCGTGTCTATTGCTGTGCTACGTACAACATGTCAGGCGGCAACGCGCTTCTGCCACGCCGGCTCGTAGATTCGCAAAACGGGCGCGGGTCTAACTTGCACTCGCAGACTGTAGAATCAGGCTCAGATGGAAGCATGAAAAGCAGAAAGGCAAACGAGCAACGCGGGGGGCAATTCACAGATAAAACAAGCACAACGGCGCGACTTCGCACATACATCAGAGTGGCGTGCCGGCACTCTGGGGATCCGAACCAGACTCTTACAAACTGCTAGTGACAAAGCTCTCGTGTGGATTCGAAGTATATGTATGCAAATCTCACATTTAATACTAGGCCACAAGAGGCAAATATCACTATACCGCAGAATGGTTTTGAAAGGTTCGGATCTAACTTTTCGAAAGCAGAGCTAGCTAAATACTCAAGCGAGCATAGTGAAAGTCCGTGAATGCCATTGTCGTTTCGGATGCCCTGTGACCATTGGTTCCCAGTGACAGCGGCGTTTGGTGTCAACGCGCGCTTGCGTTTGCCCTGTCATGCATTGCCGAGACGTCATGTGTGGTCGTGTCGTGATGTCACTTCGCGTGATGTCGTGCTCGACGCTCTGTGGTTCTCGCGGATCGGCACGGGCTGGGCGCGGCGACGTCGATGTAGCGCTTGGCGAGGCGTCGTGCATGATTTAAACTGGGAGGGCGATCTGAGCAGGAGGGTGAACGTGATATGCTCCGGGCGCTCGAGCGGACAATGAACTGGGGTAGGACCGTGACTGAGGGGGGAAATGACAATTAATGAAAAAGGGGGTCATGGCTGGGGCGTTTGCTGTCGGCTGAGACGGGCGCAATGGGGGCAACTGCGGTGGGGTCTGACATGGGCTGCGGTAGCGTGACTGAATATGGGGGGTGTGACAGGCCTTTCAGGGGTGCCCGAGGGACCCCTTCTAAGCGTGTTCATAGTTGTGACAGGGCTAGATAAGCGAGCCCTCAATATATCATATAAAATACAAGTAAACGCTGCGTTATAGAACAGTAACACAAGCGTAAGATAATAGCGGGGGATGAGTGCAGTCTCTGTGTGAAGATACTGCTGAAGCACAACGCTTCCTCATCTATACCATATGTCTCCCATCGCATAGATGGTACCGCCATTGGGTTGTGAACCCGAGACATTGGTTGAACGACCAGTATCGTCAGACCGAATAATACGTTCGCTCCATAATACTGCGCATGCTTGTTCCGCACATGCTTAAAGCAAAGATGGTTCTTGTTTGTTACTTCAAGATGTATCTTGCTTTGCCATCTTCGAGTTAGACGTACGAACTCTCGATGACAGGTGTCATTCAAGTCTTTCCTTGAATAATGAAAGATGACGTGACTTATCATCTGACGACATGTACAGTCATAGTCGACCGTACTGACGACTGTCATTATAATATATGACATGACTCGACATGACATGACATGGTATGACATGTATGACAGGTATGACAAGTATGACATGTATGACACATATGTCATCGGTCATGACCCTGACAAACAAACTGCCATTTTCGACTCTCGAGCTCATCGTGTGTCCCGCCTCTCCGGCGGGTGACTGGCTCGAGGCGTCTGCGACACTGCACCCACTGGACGGCAAGCGGGTCCTTCTGGAGCTCGCACGACGCCTGCTAGACTCCGGTGCGCCCTTCCAGGGTACGTCGGACCTCCTTGCGGCCCGCTTCAAGGCCTACCTTGACCCGTCCGAGTCCATCACGGATTTCAACGCGGCCTTGCGGTCCGCCAAGAGGCGCAACACCCTCGACGATGACGAGGTGAAGGAGTTGTTCCTCGCAACGCTGGATCCCGGGTTCTACGCGCCGGTGGTGTCGAGGCTCTTCACGCACCAGTAGCGGGCGGCCGTGGACCTCCTCACCATGCAGCAATGGGTGCTCGAGTGTTACGCGAGGCACGTCACAGCCGGTACGCACACTGCCACGTGCACCCTGTCCGCAGCGGCCGTGACCACTGACGGTGACACCTCGCAGCTGTCCGACCTCGCGGCCATCATCTTCGACGTGAAGCGGCAGCTGAAGGTCTTGACGGACAAGGTCAACGGCAAGGGGTTTACCCCGCGGGCGGACAAGCACAAGATCGGCAACGGGGGAGGCGGCTCCGGTGTTCGTTTTGCGGCAGGTGACCTCCCGACGGGGGGGAACTGGTCGCAGTCGCAGGGGAGGAAGCGCGTTGCCTTTCACAAAGGCAGCGGCGACTTCATTCCCTTCTGCCATAATTCGACGTGCAAGAAAGACGAGGCCCGCCACTGGCACCGCGACTGCCCGAACGGCGGCAAGCACGGCGCTGGGGGAAGCTTCCACAGCTTCTCCCTCGGTGACATCGAGAACGACTTGCTGGCGGAGCAGTTTCAGACGGCCATGGACGAGCACGACGGCGCGCGGTTCGATGCGCTCTGCCTTCTGGCGGGGGGCAAGCCGGAGATGCTCGACGGCGTTTCGGCGTGTGCCTTCGGGCTCGAGCCGGAGCGGGAAGACGGTGCGTTGCAGGACTTCCTGCCCTACTGCCAGCCTGCCACCCACATGGGCGGCTTCACGGTCGGTGGTGTCGAGAGCGGGATCTCGGCTGCCGCTTGCACGCATGTCCGGGAGGACCCACCGCCGGCGCCGCCGCCGGCGGCAATCACGCATGTTTACCCGGACGAGTCGGAGGCGTCCGACGCCGGTGACATGATGCCGGTGGACCCCATGCACGCGCACGAGCCTGACCTCTGCTTTGCGGACCGGATCGCGCGGATGGGGGGACTCTCGATCACGGCTGAGGGCAAGGACTTGGCGATGCGGTACATGCACGCCGAGTCGGAGACCGACTCTTGCGACGGCGACGCGGACGGGTCTGCGACTGGGTATGACCCTATTGACGGTGAGGATGCGGTCCCGCAGCCTCTAGCATCTCGTCGGGGATGCGGTGCGCCGCCTTGGGGGTTTGGCCGCTCTTCGGCAATTGCGGTGATGGTGTGTGCATTCTTCTGTGTTTGCGCCACCGCGGCGCCAATCTCGGCTGCCACTCTTGGCGAGGCATGTGCACCGGACCACACCGGCCTGGAGGTCGGTGGTGCTGCCGAGGCAA
>LGRX02035421.1:30274-40401 GCA_001247695.2 Cymbomonas tetramitiformis
GCGTTTCACTCTAACCGTAGTGTGCGGGGCGTTTCACTCTAACCGTAGTGTGCGGGGCGTTTCACTCTCACCGTAGTGTGCGGGGCGTTTCGTAGGGGGGGGAACATAACTACATTCAGGGTGGACGGGTTGTGAAGCAAGACGCGTGTGACCTCTCTGCTGCCGCGCGTCGCAGGGTGGTGTGTGCGCTCCAGGCGAATCAAGCGTCTGAGTTGAAACGCGCGTTTCAGGCGATGCGCGCATTTCAGGCGAACGCGTCCTTTCGGGCGAACGCGCCTATTCGGGCGCAGGGCGGAACGCGCATTGCTGGCGACACAGGTGTTTCGGGCAGATGCGCATTGCAGCGAAGCGAGCGCTTCAGGCGAGGTGTGAAATACAGGTGATACGGGGCGGAACAAGCGGTGCGCGCGTCTCGGGTGATACACGTGTTTAGGCGACAGGCGCATTGCAGCAAATCGAGCATTTCAGGCGATGCGCACATTTCAGGCGATGCGCACATTTCAGGCGATGCGCACATTTCAGGCGATGCGCACATTTCAGGCGATGCGCACATTTCAGGCGCTGCGCACATTTCAGGCGATGCGCACATTTAGGCGAGTCGAGCGTTTCGGGTGATACACGTGTTTCAGGCGCCAGGCGCATTGCAGCGAATCAAGCATTTCAGGCGAACGTGCATTTCAGGGCGAACGCGCTTTTCAGGGCGGAACCTGCATTTCAGGGCAAACAGGGCGGAACGCACCTTTCATGGCGGAACGCGCCTTTCAGGGCAGAACGCGCCTTTGTCAGGCCTTTCATGTGAGGGCAAGAGTCAGGAGTCAGGAGTCAGGGAAATGGAGACAGGGGGTATAAGAGTGAGTAGGGAAGAGCGCGCTTGCGGAGTCGGCGAGTCACTGCTGCCGGTGGGCTGCGAGCTTGAGGGTGACGTGCGTTTGCTGTGGGTCGATACCCACCAGTGAAGTTGGTTTCGTGGACCTGCACACCAAGCCATACAGAGCCTTCCCCAACCCGAAAAAGCAAGGAAAGGAGCACAGCCGCTTTGGCCCGGAGGCGTGGCTGGAAGGGCCGAAAGCAGGTGTCGCAGTTGGCATGGCACTGAAAGGTCGCAGAACTGCGCAAAGCTGGCGTCTCAGGCGCCATGGCTGCGAAGCACTGTACCCATGCTGAAGAGTCAAAACAGAAGCACCCTCAACAAAAGTTGCTGACCCAATCTGCTACAAAGTTTGAAAACCAATGTCAGGCATGCACAAGCTGGCCTGAAGTGCAATGAGCCTATGGCTGCCGTGTCACTCCGCGTGCGAGCCTGGTGCCATCACATAGGAGTTCACACACAAGTGACAACAAAGGGAGATCCGAGGAATATTTCAAAACCAACGAAGAGGTTCGGCACCCTGTTAGGTGATACCGTGCCAGCAGAGCAAAACAGCACTTTGCAATTGGGCATTCACTCCAGGCCCGAGCTGGCGCGTCGCCAACCATGAATTCCCACAACCTGTCATACAGGCTCGTCGGGGAATTCACCGCTGCCAACGCCCACAAGGGTCGAATTCACAAATACAAACACAATGAAAACTGAAGGAAAAAACATCCGGCTACAATGCTGTCGAAAGGTTGCAGTCGGGTGTTTGGACTCGAGCTGGCGCGCCGTAAGCCGTGAATTCCCACAACCTGTCACACAGGTCCGTTCGGGGAATTCAACGTTGCCACAGCCTGCGCAGGTTGAATTCACAAAAGTTAACATCATACAAACTGTGGGAAAAACATGGGTGCGGCTACAACCTCGTCAAACAGCAAAAGTCAGGTGTCACGGCTCGAGTTGGCGCGGCTACGGTTGTGCATTCCCAAACGCCGGTCACATACGCCGGTTTGAGCATATTCGGCAAGCATGCCCTGCGCGGTTCGAATTCGCAAAGCAATTGGTACGAAATATGGCACAAAAGGGCCGAGCGCATCGTGCACACACGTGAATACCGCTGAGAGTGCCTGTAGCGGTTCGCCGTCGCGGGTGTGAATTTATGACAAACGCAGCTTCGGGCTATCTCGCCGCTAGGCGCTCAACGGGAAAAATGCCCCTCTACGGGAATTCGCGAGCGTGTTGTGAATTCGCGAATGTTTTCGGACAGCTGAGGATCTCCAGCGCTGCGGAACGGTGACATGCGTTTCTACTGCTATGCCACGTAAAACATGCCAGGCGGCAACGCGCTTCAGCCGTGCCGGCTCGTAGATTCGCAAAACGGGCACGGGACTAACTTGTACTCGCAGACTGTAGATTCAGGCTCAGGTAAAAGCATGCAACGCAGAAAGGCAAGCGAGCAACACGGGGGCAATTCACAGATAAAACAAGTGCAACGGCACGACTTCGCACATACGGCAGAGTGGCGTGCCGGCACTCTGGGGATCCGAACCAGACTCTTACAAACTGCTAGTGACGAAGCTCTCATGTGGATTCGAAGCATATGTATGTATATATCACATTTAATACTAGGCCACAAGAGGCAAATATCACTGTCCCGCAGAATGGTTTTGAAAGGTTCGGATCTAACTTTTCGAAAGCAGAGCTAGCTAAATACTCAAGCGAGCATAGTGAAAGTCCGTGAATGCCATTGTCGTTTCGGATGCCATGTGACCATTGGTTCCCAGTGACAGCGGCGTTTGGTGTCAACGCGCGCTTGCGTTTGCCCTGTCATGCATTGCCGAGACGTCATGTGTGGTCGTGTCGTGATGTCACTTCGCGTGATGTCGTGCTCGACGCTCTGCGGCCCTCGCGGATCGGCACGGGCTGGTCGCGGCGACGTCGATGTAGCGCTTGGCGAGGCGTCGTGCATGATTTAAACTGGGAGGGCGATCTGAGCAGGAGGGTGAACGTGATATGCTCCGGGCGCTCGAGCGGACAATGAACTGGGGTAGGACCGTGACTGAGGGGGGAAATGACAATTAATGAAAAAGGGGGTCATGGCTGGGGCGTTTGCTGTCGGCTGAGACGGGCGCAATGGGGGCAACTGCGGTGGGGTCTGACATGGGCTGCGGTAGCGTGACTGAATATGGGGGGTGTGACAGGCCTTTCAGGGGTGCCCGAGGGACCCCTTCTAAGCGTGTTCATAGTTGTGACATGTGCACAAGGGTCCGATCACGGACCGATTTCAGATTTGCAACTCTTGACTGGGAACAACCCTGCCAGAAAGGACAGGCCTTCCCTTAGAGCTCAATTTCCGCCGTTGTAGATGGTGTTTGTTCACAGGTTTCCACTTCGGCTGGCCGGTCACCACACTAGGTGGTGTGATGGAATTGTCACACCGCTCACTTTTGTGACTCTTCCCGTAGTAGTGTTTATGACTGTCACCCGAACTTGAACCCTAACTGTTTATGCCCATATAACGGGTTAACTTATCAACTTTAATACATTATGAGAAAACCGATCACGGAGTGGATATATCCCGGGTCCTAGGGGTATATCCAACAAACTCTGACATTAAGTGACATTGGGTTTAGGTTTTAGGGTTTGCTTGCTCTGGGATTGCCACTCACACCTTCGGGGTGAGGTGGTGTCACGGGGAAGCCGATTTCCCCCCCACTGTATGGGGGCCTGCTTCTCCTTGCTTCACCCCTCACTGTGTGTGGCATGTGTCACCCGTGACCGTGTCCCCGTCACGTTAGCCTTCTCTAGTTAGACAGTCCGTATGCCTGTCTTCCTAGTTTATGCTATTCCGTTTCCGAGCACCCGGCACTGTGTTTTCTGTGACGCTTTATCGTGCATATACATATCTTATATATATACCCACAGATCACCCTTTCCGTCACCCTCAGCCCTCTACCTTTGCGCTCACGTCAATTCAATGGGGGCACAAAATCCCCACGCCAGCGCCAAAGTTCCCCACCTTTATAGACCTTTATCAGTTCACCTTGACCTTCCTCACGACCCGGACGGGACCTTTCACCTTAAAGCTTATCCTTATGCTTGTCAACAGATTTGTGGGAACTCGGTTTGTCTGTGTCACGGTAGACAACACACCAAAGTCGTGAAAAGAACAAGCATATTCCATATTCAAATCCTGGGCCCTTCGGATTCCATTTCGCAAAGATAAGTGAAAACACCGTGCGCTCGCACACAGCTGCCGTTACTGGTCTGAAATAACTGGCTGATCAGTCTGCTGCTTAAAGACTCCGATCCATGGAAGGAGACGCCGAACTGCACTTTCTTCGTGCTAAGTCATTCGCTCCGGATACCAGGAGAGCAGGAAGTTTTGGCGAGGCAAGCTTGTCAGGAGCAAACAAATTGCAGCGATCTTTGTCCGCTCCTACAAGCCCCGATCCTTTCCTCAATAGATGGCTCTGCACATCCGATACTGTGCGCGAAATTGTGGAAAAAGGCGAACTGGTGAGGTTCCCTGCAATATGCGTTGGTTCGTTGGCAGCTATGAGGATGTTCCTTGCGTTTTATTTGCTGTATTAACGAAGTTTTGGCCTCTCCTCTCGTTGATCGGTGCTATGGGTTTGCATCTTCACAGGCTCGCCAGGCCAGTCGACTAAGCTCCAAATCCTCAAGTATCGAGGAAGTGCCTCAGTTTACTGAGAAGCGAACTGTCTCCGGAGAATCTAACGAGGCTTATGCCGCACTCCACGCAACTACACCGTTCTGGCAGGAACTTATTCAACAGAGTAAGGAAGAGGTTATCTCCGTTAACTCCGACAGCGGTGTGCCCTCTCGTATGTGGAAGCCTCCAGTTGGCAGTGCGCTGGAGAGAATGCAGGATGCCATTTGCACCTTCACCGATCGGCTAGGACAGGACCTTCTCGAGCGTGAAACTGAGGTACGATGCCCTAGATAAGCACCTCTGCGAGAAGCAGGGTTTGGTGACCTCGGCCGCTATATTTTTCAAATTTCTGACGTGTAGTAGTTCAAAGCATCGACGCTAAACGAGAGATTCCTTTGGCGGCTCTGCGGCACCTGTAGCTACGACCTTTGTTTAGTATTGTAGACGAGGAACGCATGAAGTGCGATACGATCCTACATGACTTGACATGCATAACTATGGTACCGACAAAGAGCGCATTCGGGCCTTCCGCAGAGCTCCTTGTTCATAACACTTTGGCAAAAGTTCTTAAGAATAAGCCGTCAGCCCTGTTGTGCCACGCAGTGTCGACTTCTCGTACTTGCCACACTCGTCGGGGAGCACCTGTTATTGATAGGGCCTCCAGGCACGGCAAAGAGTTTCTTGGCTCGAAAAGTGAAGCACATGTGCGAAGGCGCGACGTACTTCGAACGTTTGCTTACGAAGTTTTCGACACCGGAAGAGCTATTCGGTACCTTTCAGCACCCCTTGCTCTTGCGGAAACACTGTTCAGGGTGAAGTGAACCCCCTCAAGGATGCTAACCCTAGCACGTTCTCTCGACTTGCCAACGAAAGTTTACACGTAGAATTTTGTTAGAGGAAAATGAAGTGAATGATTTAGCTACTATTTGCCTCGCTGAATGGAATTCCGGATCCGTCATGCAGGTCCCCTGTCGGTGCACGCACTGGAGAATGATCTCTATCTCCGCAAAAGAGAAGGATTTCTCACTTTATCGAACATCGTTTTCTTGGATGAGGTTCCTCTCTAGCCGTTTTTCATGCCCCATACTTCATGCTCGGACTCCTCATCGGAGCTTTGAACAACCCTTGCATCTCTCCGTTTCCGTGTCGCTGGAATGGCCAGACGGACAGCTTCCACTTGGCCTGCTGCAAACCTGGCTTCAGTTTTAGTTGCGCCCTTCTCAGCAGCCAGTGATCTCCCCTGAAAACCTCTCCGAACGGCTCTAAACGGTGGTTTTCACAATACACAGCTGTTGATGACTGCTTACTCTGTGCTATTATCACTCACTCTCTCAGTTCTTTTACAAGAGAGAGCGAGTGCGTGAGTGCTGTTTTCACTATTCGCCCCTTTTATGATACTTCCAACATCTCCTGCGACATCGCCAGGCCACTACTTTTAGAAACAGTCGCACCTTCTCAAGCAACTTTCTCCTTCACTCCTAGGGTCCTAGCTTGGTAACCGGGATGGTGGCAAGGTTCGAGGAAGCTTTATGACTTGTGTGTGGATTTCGTGCTTTGATGCTATCAGATTTTCAAGGCCTCGTCTTCAATCTTGAACACGCTGCTTTCTGTCATGAATGAGAGACTGTATGATCACGGCGCCGACCGTAAAAAGGTGTGCGCTCCCTTCCTTCTCCCATCCTTACACGAATCGTTTCCGGGTGACTCCTCCTACTGACACCAGTGCAGGTGGCGCTCAGAGCAGGCAAACGCCGTTGTGTTCTGCGTAGAGAATGGGTGCTGCTTACACGTCGAGCTGGCATCCTCGTTCAGGATCAGGAGGTTCCTGCGGGGCTTGCTTTGTGTGCTCATTAACAGGAGGTGCGTGCAGGTGCCGCTGATGTGCCTCGTTGGGGCCAGCAACGAGCTTCCCCCCGATGGTGCTTTCGCTCAAACCCTCCCGTCTCCCATCCCGTTCTCCTCCCCGGCCCCCTCCTCTCAAGCTTCCTTTGCTGTGACTGCCTCTTCCTCATCTTCTCACCTTACCTCGCCTCGTTCTGGCCACGTCCTCCACTTTTTCCTGGCCTCCTTCTTTTGTAGTCGCCAACTTGATTCATGCAATTGACGGCGGTGATCGCAGCGGATCCTTCTGACTGTTCCATCTCGGTCAGAGCCCTGGAGCTCGAGGTTTAAAAGCGGAGTCAGGAAGTTCAGTCTCGGGAAGTAGGGCCCCGCGTGCCCCTTGACAGGTGGGAGCGTCAACTTTCATCGTGATCGGTACTCGTGCACACAGCCTGCCCTGGAAACTGCGGGAGCACATACGCCGTGCGAGCAGCGCGGGGGCTCGTTGGCCAGCTCATGGGCTCCTCGCAGCTTGGTGCGCACGTGACGGCGGTGAGGCGAGGGGAGGGCGCGGGGGGCGCAGGCGACCAAGACCCACTGTTTGACCGCTTCCTGCTGCGGCACAAAGTGAAAGGACTCACCGATAAGGGCTGGCGCCAGCTCGGGGCGCCCCCAGAACCACCTTCCGACAGCACCCAGTCAGCGAAAGACATCTGGGTGACCGCCCTGACCGCCAGCTTACCTTTGGCACCTGTCGCGCAGATACCCTCCCCATGTGGGAGCGCACCACCTACTCTCGTTTGTTGTCTCGATTCGCAGTTGCTACACCTCGTGCGCTGCCCCGCTTTCCTGACTTCTGAGCAATGTCGAACCTTCATTAACGTATGGGGGCTTTCTGTTTCTGATACAGTCCTCGATCACCGAGGCCATGATCGAGGAGCCCGAGGTGCCCTCGCTTAAGCTTGGGGATCTGGAGGCGAGCACTGGCCCGTTCCCTCCCGGCCCTGCACTCTTCCTGTGCTGTTCCAACTCCTTCTCGGCCCAGCGGGTCCTCCCGGTGGCAGCCTGGCCCTTTGTATGGGGAGAGCACCTCGAACGCGCTGGCCTCCAAGGAGGCTCCAATGCAGGAGGACCACAGCCCCCGAAGGAGACTCCACACCGTCCACGCTTTAGGCAGTGAGGGAGGAGACTGCAGCTCCGTAGGCTCGCATGTGTTGAGGTGGGCGGGGCTTGGAGGGTGCAGACGCTGCGGAGTGCAGCCTCGCATGTGAAGCTGTCAGCCACTGCAAGGCAGCTGATGAAGGAACTTCGCGTCATGCTCCAGGCGCGCCCCCATCTTGCCTCCGCGTCATACTGGACCGTCATACTGGACCTCATGGGCGGAGACGGCGCCTCGGGGTGAGCACGCACAGCGACGACCCTGCGGGGTCCACATGAGGAGTACAGAATCACCGAGCGTTAAAAGCCAAAACCATGTCATCATTTGATAACGCTTTCCATATGTAAGATGCAATTTTGTAATGTGTTTTATAGAGACATGGTTTTGATATCATACCCGGTGATTCCATACCCCTCGGTCCACATGACCAGAGATGACAGCTGATGCTCCACATCGTGCGCGCGCCTGCCCCCTGTTCTCTGATGTCCCAGTGTCAAGGTAGTCCTCCAGCTGCATCCCGCATCACCGCATCGCCGAGCTCTCCGTACAAAAGCCATCGTGGGGCTGAGGGCTGATGCGACTTCACTGTCTGTGCAACAAAAGCCATCGTGGGGCTGAGGGCTGATGCGACTTCACTGTCTGTGCAACAAAAGCCATCGTGGGGCTGAGGGCTGATGCGACTTCACTGTCTGTGCAACAAAAGCCATCGTGAGGGATGCTGTCTGTGCAGCCATCGGGGGCTTATGCGACTTCACTGTCTGTGCAACAAAAGCCATCGTGGGCTGAGGGCTGATGCGACTTCACTGTCTGTGCAACAAAAGCCATCGTGGGGCTGAGGGCTGATGCGACTTCACTGTCTGTGCAACAAAAGCCATCGTGGGGCTGAGGGCTGATGCGACTTCACTGTCTGTGCAACAAAAGCCATCGTGGGGCTGAGGGCTGATGCGACTTCACTGTCTGTGCAACAAAGCCAGCTGAGGGCTGATGCGACTTCACTGTCTGTGCAACAAAAGCCATCGTGGGGCTGAGGGCTGATGCGACTTCACTGTCTGTGCAGCGCTCAATAGGGCGCCGTGGCGCCTCAGTAGCATTTGAATGGATACCTCGCTGATACACGTGCAGTCTAGGATGGAGGATGAAGGCGTGGGAGGCGGTGTGGCGTGTACCCGTCAGCAGTTGCAGGAGCCACCGATATACGTGTCAGATCGACGGTGGAAGCTGGCCGTGAAGTTGCTGAAAGTGGCGGCTTTCACCAGTGGCAAGTGTACGGTTACAGAGGCCGATTGCCTCCTGCTGCGCCATTGCCTTGTGTCCAATCCCAAGGCAGGCACCTTCAGCGTCCCCTCCCCTCTCGCTGAGCGCCCCCCGACCCCGACTACACATTGTCGGCGCGCTATGGGCGCTACATCCATTGCTAACCTCATCGGTACTTTATACACACATCGCAACCGGTGATCATCTTGCTGTAGCCCTCCAGGAACACATCGCAACCGGTGATCATCTTGCTGTAGCCCTCCAGGAGCACATCGCAACCGGTGATCATCTTGCTGTGGCCCTCCAGGAACACAGGTACCATGAAAACCAGGTTGGTGGTTTCCAGTGGATGGGGCGGATATTCCCTGACGCGGAGAGAGCGGCCTGTCATGGCAATGGGAGTGCAGGACGAAGAATTAGTGAGCAACTTCATCAGCTGCAACTCCCAGTTCAGCTGCGGACTGGAGCAGGTACGACCCCTGGGGGGAGTGCACGCTGCTAGAGGCGGGACAGAGAGCGCTCTCGCGGAGTGCATGCTGCGAGAGGCGGGACAGAGGGCGCTCTCGCGGAGTGCATCGCAGGTGGACATGCTGCTGCAGAGCCTCGAGGAGCAGGATTACCAACCCGACCCGGCCGCGGACGAGGAGGAGCAGGAGGAGGCCAATCAGTTTCTGCAAGTGTGCCGAGAAGAACTCGACTACCTTTCCAGTCTGGTCAAGGTGCTGCCCCTTGGCGCACGTCGAGGGCAGAGCCCTGGTCCACGGGCGCTCCGCGGCTGCGCGCGCGGTATATGCCATCGCCAGCTGCTGACCGGCACCTCAGACTGTCTATCCTGTGTATCTTTCACAACAGTAAGGCAGATGGTGGCGGCGTGCAGCGCACCCTATCAGAGCGCAGCAGCCACGCCCGCTTTGCTGCGCTCCACCGTGATACCCGAAAGGCACCGAAGGGGTGCTGGTCTGACAACCGAAGGGGCGGATGCTGGGATGTGGAGCGCGGCAGACGGAGCTGGCGCAAATCAAGGGGCTGAAGAGAGATGGGCTGAAGTTGAACAGCGTGTGGATCACGGAGAGTGCTGTGGCCAAGCTCACGGAGGTGGGTGTTGCACCCGGCAAGAGGGTGCACAGATCAGATGGTTTTAGGCAGGCGCCGGGCGGGAAGTGGGCTCGAGAGGTTTGCGGCCCTGTAGGGGGGTTGATGAGGTCCCGATGGAGGTGCATTCCACCGGCAGAACGAGGGCGGTGTTGCCTTGCCCCTTTCGCCGCATGCTGTTAGAGCCTCGATCATCCAGCTTGAAGCGCTGCAATACTCTGATGGAAGAGGAGAGCAAAGGACGGCATGGTTAGAGCCTCGATCATCCAGCT
>LGRX02035423.1:9809-25633 GCA_001247695.2 Cymbomonas tetramitiformis
GTTGAAATCTGTGTATACGTTTCCGGCGGTCGATGTCAGAATTTTCTCAGACGAAGATTTCCTCGCGGCTAAGGATATAGAGGGGGGTACGGCACCCCAGAAAACCGGTCTCGGAATTGGATTTGGACCATTGGATCGACCGCTACGGGCGTTGACCGGTCCGTCGACTTTTATTTTTTAGGTCTAATCGTCTTTCCAGGAAATTGCTGATTCCTGCGCAGGCATCTGTGGTAGATGTCTTCGCGTTCTGAGAACATATACGAGCTAGGGAGATATATTCCTTAGACATATATGCTCCCCGCGCGTGTTGAGGTTGGGAATAGTGCAATCCGCGGTGATCCCGTACTTCGTTCCCGTTCAAGGGGGAAGTATGGGATCCCACACGAGTCATCCACCTCGGCTAAGGAGGTGTGCGGGACGTCCATAAGTTGCGAAGTATCACTTTCGTGAACTTAGCGCAACTTCCGTGACGTTCGCGGTATGCCTTGATGTGGAATGCGGATGTTGACTATCCCGACTTGTGCCCTCTTTGAGCACAAGCGGGATCGTCGCGTTGATGGACTTACGCACCATATGAGTTCCAAGTAGGATAAATTTTACCGTAAAATCCCCCCCAAGGAACGATAAACCGTCGGCAATTAAGGGCAATTAAAAAGCTAAGGGCATGGAAAATTTTTGAGGCGAGCTCTCGAAAGCGTCTACTCTGGAACCCGAGTCTCCGGACCGAAATAGCGCGAATATTACTTAGGGTTTGTAACGCAGATTGAGCTTATGGGCGTCCGGAGAGACGAGCTCCACAATCATCAAGTAACGCAGCCCTCGAATCGAATCGCGGGTAGCCGCGCGAAGCGCGGCTCGTCTAAACTCTGGGGACGAGAGTAGAAAGCGTCAAAACCCCCTTCGGAAAATTGCTTTCACAATCTTTGACTACTGAGTCCCAGAGTTTTTTTCTGCCCCCACACCACATGTTCACATCATAATAAACATGTTTCACATCATAAGGACGCCCAAAACACAATAATATATCGTTAATATATCCTGGAAAAAGGGGCTGAACAGCCCCGTTTTACTAAAAGTTCTGAACGTTTCTGGCGCTGCGCAAGGTTTTCTGACATCATTCTAGAGTTCGACATCGCGGATTTCATCGAATTCGATCGGAAAACCTGACCGCCGGAATGTGTACTGTGACGCCCGAAGCACACGTCAGCGTCAAACAACTGCGAAAAGGGAAAAAAGTTCGGCGGCTTGCCAGGACGTGCACCTCGGTGCAGAAAACCAAAAAAATCGAAATTTTGACCTTATATTAAAGGAGATATATTCCTCCACGACGCCTAAGAAACGAGAGGTATACTCACCTCAGAAACGCGCTTGCCCTGATATCCGCTATGCTCCACTTACCACCTTCCCTCGACATGGTACTGCAAAGAGCCTGCGCCCTTAAGGCAAAGGACGCATTGCCTCGCTAAGAGAGTGTGGTGGGGGATTTATCCCAATAAACTTATGAAATTCCTTGTTTGATTTCTCGTCTTCGGATACTTAGACATACTTGTGAATACATATATGAGGTGCCTAAGAAAACCGTTTTTCCATATTGGGAAATAAACGACCGCCACTTTGATGCCGCCGACGTTTTTGGCACGTTTTTGCGCACCTCGCTAAACCCAAAAGCTTCTCTCCTCTCTCGAGGGGCCTGTCCAAAGGAAGAGTACTAGGAATATACCGACTATGACCCTGAGCCAGGACCTGTGGATCAAAGTTCTCCAAGTGAGCGCTGTCTATTCGTTTTTGACAGAGACGCCATATACGCACACGTTCATCCCACACTCGTTTTTGGCCTCGACCTTTCATGCGCTCAACAAGACATCTTGGGTCACTCGTATCTGTTTACCGCAGTTTTTGACCCAACTCACTTTCGAACCAGAAAACATACATACGTTTGGGGACATAGCAGAGAGATGCTTGAGAAACGTTAATAGAATACCGCAATCTGAGGGAGTTTTCCATTATAACGAGTTTGTGGGTTTTGTGGAGACGACTTTCCGAGGTGTTTTTGTACCTGGAACATGGGTCAATCAGGAGCGTATACGGCTAGTAGAAGGACCCATATTAGGATGGAAAACAAAAATATATGAGAAATGGGCTAAGTTGGCAAGGCTAAAAGTCAGCTTAACTGTGGTGCATAATGGTGTGGGCCGAACACAGGGGAAATGAGCGACAGTGATGATGAATACTTTGACCCTGAGGCAGTTGATAGCAACGTGTTTTTGGCAGAGGCGAAGGAGATCCTCGATGCGAACACTGTTGTGGCAGCGGAGCTGTCGGTTTGCGAGGACGATTCTAAGGTCGCAGGGAGCATTCAAATCACGCCGGTGTGGTTGGACGCCTTAGAAAAGGCACTTCGGACCAAGGCGACCGAGGTGGGGTTTGTGCTCGCACCTGGATCTAGCATCCTTGAGATGTGGAGCCAACTGAAGTATGACGAGGAGAAGTTCCGAGCAAAGCACAACCAGAAGGAGGTGTCGTTCACCGTCTCGTCCTCGAACCGTTGGGTCTCCTCGTTCTTGCGGGTACTCGGCAAGATCACCGTACCTTTCGACGCGACACCGGATGTGCGTGCTTGGGCGGAAAGCCACCCGGATCACGTTGGGAATGCAGTGGTACGCACCGGAAATATTTGCTTGTTTTCATATACCCTCTCTTTCTCCCCGACTGAGCATTTCCACGGTCGTAGTTTCGCAAAATATATAAACACCGCGCGGGCAACCGAATACAAACTAGGATTGTGGACACGTATATTAGGTCAACTACCAGGTTCACAAAAACACCTTTGTGAACCAGACAAACCACGGACACTGAACTAGGCACGGCATGTTATTGCACCCCGAAAGAACTGACCACCTGCCACATGGACTTTTTTTCTGAAACAATCCTCAGGTACGCAACGGGGCGACCTTTAAGTTCCGGATCCCGGAGATCCTGAAGGAAGGCCACCACACTTTTTTCATCGACGTCCCGCGTGGTCAAGCTGCGAGAGGTTTCACATCAGCCTTGGCCCTGATGTTCAAGAAGATGGGGTACGTCGCAGCCTCTATCTCCTTTCAGGAAAAGAAGATCGTCGGAAAGGGGAAGAACACCCCGGAGAAGAAGGCCAACACCACAAAATCCAAGTCGATGACAATGAGCAAGGCAGTTGTCCTAGGGTGCCCTCCGAAGTGGGATCTGGGAGCCATGGCCATGCAAGGGTGGAAGACGGTCCGTTGTTTCGGGGTGCCTGGGTCCACCGCCACGGATGGGAAACGTGATGTGAACGTGAATATCTACTCCACGAACATGCACTGCCAAGGTTGCGCGGGTCCCCACTTCTGGAACATGTGCCCGCAGAAAGCCCAAGTGACCGAGCAAGCTGTGAAGGAAGGCAGGTGGATTCTCGACGTCCTAGGCGAGCCGATCGCCACATCTTTCACCCTTTACTGCCCTGGTTGCGTGTGGGGAAGGAGGAAGCCGAACCGTGCCTCGTCCGACCCCGCGGAATCCTTCGTGCATATCAGCTTCGCTACGACAGAGGCACTGCGCGCGCACCAAGAGTCGGACTTCCACAGGACCTACTCAGAATTGCACCGCCGCGTGAACATCACCAAGGACATGGTCCCCGCTATCCAAGCCTACAAGGATGAAGCTCGGCTGGCAAAGACCGGAGGGGCACGTGCGATGGTCCCACCACCGCCGAGGCCTGCCCCCCCGCAAATCCCACCTCCGCCCCCAGTCTCCAGACTTCAGTTGTTCCCGGGAGGCGGGGGACCCCCTGTGCCCATGCCGTTGCCGTTGGATGAGATCCCCGACAGCTGGGAAGACCATGCGGACACCCCACTCGGCACCCCGATCGCCAACAAGCCCGCCCGCACCTTCATCCCTAGCTCGGCAAGCTCGGGAGGCACCATGGAGTTCATGACGGAAGAAGAAGAGGCAGCGACTCGGGCGTTGGAAATGTCCGCGGTAGAGCGGGAGGACGTGTGAAGTCTTGTTTTGTAATAGCATGCGTGGAGGTTTCGTGGCAGAGCGGTAGATACTTGAGTCTGCATGTGGTACGATTAAAAAATATATGATTTAGTATATAAATGGTGACGGGTGGTAACCAACCACTGGATTGAAACATAACCTTGTGTGGGTGTGGCGGGGATTGATCTGCCTTCTCAACACACAACATGCAATTTTGCTCACACAATCCCGTGCCATTTCATACCGCACCATGTCTCGCCTCCCCGATGTTATCCCATCACTATAATGCGATAGTTCCCAGAAAATATAACGGAGTACGCTCGACGCGCGCGAGTCGAGGACGACGAACCCGGGGTTCCGGGTCACGGATACGTTAGGTCAACTCTCAGGTTCACAAAAACACTTTTGTGAACGCGGCATAACCCAAATTATTAATGAAAGATACTCAGTGAACAAACACGTGCGCGCGTGCCACAGTTTGTTTCGTCTCTTATTATACTCGGTTAACTTCGCTCGTATCACTCTCAGACATGAATTATAAACGGATACGGATTACCGGAGCGTATGCGACTAAGACACCGATCGTTTGTAGACACACAGGCTGCGGTGTTGTAAAATGGTCCAAGAACGCAGAACGATCTCATGCGACAAGGTGTGCGCATAATCCGAAGGGGCGGCAGTTATTCGCATGCACGCTCCCAGGCTGTTGTTTTGAGGCGAAGTCGGCGCACGGCCTGCGCTACCACATGCGGTCGCCACTTAAGCACCCGGAAGTGAAGGGAGTTCGTGAGCTGAGCGCAGAGGAGATAGATCGCTTGTATGCTGGTTTTCCACGGGATAAGAAATACGACATTATTTTGGCGGACCCACCTTACAGATACGAGAACAACAACGCGACAGGGGCGGCGGCGCACCACTACCCTGTTCTCACGATGAACCAGCTGGGCCATCTGCCGTTGGCGCGTATCGCTAATAAGAACTGCATATTGTGCCTCTGGACGACGGGTCCCCATATGCAACACTCTTGCGATTTGATATCGCAGTGGGGATTTAAATACCGCACCGTGTTGAGCGTATGGATTAAGCGGTCACAGAATGGGAACGTTTCGGTAGGTTTGGGCTCCTACACACGTTCGTGTGCAGAGTTTATTCTGGTGGCGGTGAGAGGGAGCCCTCCGATCAGAAAGTGGCGGGCGAGCAAGACAGTCTCGCAACTCATCGCTGCGAAACGGGGAAAGCACTCCGTGAAACCTAAGGCTGCCTTTAAGGCAATGGAGAAGCTTTTCGCACGATCGCTGAAGAAGATCGAGTTATTTGCCCGATCCCCAAGAAAGGGCTGGGACGCATGGGGCAACGAGGTATAGTTGGATACGACCTTTGTAATAGGTCAGACAGAGTAAACAACAATAGGATCTATACAATATCTGCAGTGTATTGTATGAAATATGTGTAGAGCGATTTCCGGGGCTCCGCCTCCAGCAGGGTTTCGTCCCTCCGGTCTAAAGTACTGCGTGGGCTCCCTGCGGTCGCATTCATTCTATACTATTCTATACTATTCTATACTATTCGCGCTATTCGCGCTATTCGCGCTATTCGCGCTATTCGCGCTATTCGCGCTATTCGCGCTATTCGCGCTATTCGCGCTATTCGCGCTATTCGCGCTATTCGCGCTATTCGCGCTATTCGCGCTATTCGCGCTATTCGCGCTATTCGCGCTATTAGCGCTATTCGCGCTATTCGCGCTATTCGCGCTATTCGCGCTATTCGCGCTATTCGCGCTATTCGCGCTATTCGCGCTATTCGCGCTATTCGCGCTATTCGCGCTATTCGCGCTATTCGCGCTATTCGCGCTATTCGCGCTATTCGCGCTATATATATATATCCGTTATATATAATCTATCTATCCCTTATGTATAATCTGTTATATATATATATACATTATATATATACAACGTATATATATATAATCTATTATATATATACCGGTAATTTTGAAAACACGCGTGACCTATGGGAGCAGCAACGTACGCTCATAATTATTACATTTTCGATTTTCGATCCATATTTGATTCGCGTTATTCGCGTTATTCGCCACACTCCACATTGCGTCTCTCCCGCTCGACGCACGCTCCATACTTAAACTCTCTCCCCATCAACCCCGCACGCTTCCCTTCCTTCCTTCCTTCCTTTCCCTCTACATGAGCAACATAATAATTCATGTCATACACGATTGATTATATTATGTGCCGCGCGCGTACCTCGTCTCTTCTGCACTGTGCCTTCGAGCCTCCACGACTGGTTATATAATGTACCGCGCGCGTAACTCGTCTCGCCCGCACTCCGCCTCCAGCACGACGGATTATAAGTAATGCCGAAGACCAAGGGAAGGGTGAGCATATCAGGCCTGTTTATTATGATTATGCATGTTGCCACGACCTGGAGGAGACGGAAAGAGGAAAGTACTAGGAATAGAAGGGACAACCCTATTCTCCCGGTCATCACGCACCCACCGGGCCCGAGGTCCCTGGTCAAGTGGGCACATAAGAGGTCTAAACGATTTTGGACTACACACCGTACTGCCGGTCTACACACCGCACGCGTCCCATACAGCAACATGAGCATACTTAAGGCACTCTTTCTTCTGACCTTACCGCCCCCAGTAGAGGAACAACCCGTACATAAAGATCAAGTCATGTATGGAGGAGCCACAGGAGAGGACCCGGTCGGTGACAAGAATGGGTGGGTGAGCTCCACAGAGATGAATCGGGTCATGCAAAGGTTACACGGCAGGGCCCATACATGTTGCTCTCTATATGATCTGAGACACGAGTTAACTATACGAGCCCGTACATACATGGGAGCGGAAACAGGCCAATGTTTAATTCCGGTATGTGACCATATGCATTGGCGACTGGTACTCGTGGACAAGATAGCATCGGGAAGGGTCTCGATACATGTTTATGACCCCAAACATGGCGACGCGCTGGCAGCGACGAACGAACATTTCATATACGAAACCGTAGCCGGTTGGGCAGCCACGGAAATGGGAGGGACACAGCTCGAGTTTTCCCTTATGAGGAAGCGGCATCAATATGACGACGTAAATTGCGGAATATGGGTATTGAGGATGGCCCACCTGTGGGGAAAATGGCAATCGTCGGGCAAATCCCTAACATGGTCGAACTTTGAGTCAGGCGAACTAGCGGGGTTTACTACGGTTGACCTCGACAAGACGGCGCGGGCCTACAGGACTAAATTTGCGTTGAACATCGAGTCACACACTGCTGGGGAGCGCCTCCCACGAGCCGCATCACAACCGGGTGCTCCATACTGTATAAACGTGGGCACCATCAACATCAACTCGCTTCAGGCACATTATAAGATCATGTCGGATCCCAACCGCGCAAGGCGAGGGGGGTGGGTGGACAAACATGACATAGCAGTCATGGTGGACACCAAGCTCAATGAATCAAAACTCCGTAACATGAGACACAATTTCTTCCCGGGATACAACGAGACACACCATACTCACCCAGAAGGGAAATGGGGGGTATCGATTTTCCACAAGGAATCGATTTGCGTAACAGGCACCTCGTCCGAATGGGGAAGGCTACACCCTCTCCTTGTTGGAAGAATAAATGCGATCAAAGTAAACCTCAACCCAGGCAGTAGTATAGAACCTAGCACAGAGGCATGGTTCATCGGGGTATACTGCCCCCCACAATCGTCAGGCTTGACTGCAGATGATATGAAGAGTTTTCACTATCAACTGAGGGCATGCATTCGGAATAATATGGACACGCCGTATTTTTACATCCTCGGGGATTTCAACGCAGTACTCAACCACCAACTTGACCATTACAATGAGGTAAGGGCGCCAACATACTCACTTTGTGATCGTCTAGTATGGAAGCTCATGGGGGAACTGGATGTGCATGACACCGGGGACCTGATAGAAGATAGACATGCACTTACACATTGGACGTATATCTCCAATAATAACGTAACTGACCCCAAAGATTTTTCAAGACGGCGGATTGATCACATTTTCACGAGCAGCCTTCGAGGGGTGGAGGCCACATACATTGACCCTACGTACACAGAGAATCCTCTGGGAGTCTCGTGGCATCTATACGATTCATACTCGGACCATAACCCGGTTAGCATTAAGATCAATCTACACACACTAGCGGGAGCCCTGAACCCAGAAGTCAAGGACCTCCCAACCATGACGAAGACCTACTACCCAGTGCGAGCCCAAGCGCTGAGAGACAAACGCATTATAGCTCAGTTGGGGAGCTTCCACACCAAAGTGGACTCGGAAGAACGGGCTCTACTTGATAATCCGGTGACGTATGACACCGTCACAAACCAGGTGGACATGTCTAAGCACACCAAAAGCCTGCATACTATTCTAGGGGACGTGCTTCCTAAGCCTTTCCAGAAGACTTTCACCCCGGGGAGGTTTAACATACCCATAAGCAAGGAGATGTCAGCCATCAGGTCCACCATCGGTCGAGTGAAGGCCGTGAGACGGGCAGTACTGGCATTGCATAGATGGGCATATAGCGATTCCCCATGCCCGGGTGGCGATCTGAAGAGGAAGTCACTCGCCTCTACCGCCAGATCTGCAGTGCGGAGGTACACAGACAAAGACCGATTGCTAAGGTTCCCGACCTTCATGGGAAGAAAGTTCAGTTTGGACGAACCGGAGGTGGCCGAATGGTTGGAAGAGGCGGAAGCAGTGCGGAAAAGTTTGTGGACGGCATATAGGCAGCAGGAGGCACAATTCCAACAGTGTAGGAAGGACAAGTTCAATGAAAGATACAAGAAGGAAGCGTCCAAATACAGCCACCAACTCAGGGTGATGTGTTATCCAAAGGATAGCTCAGAGACAACCATGGCCGTCATGTTGGACTCCGGTGAGATCGTTGTGGACAAAGACGGTATTCTCAAAGCATACCATGACTCTTGGGAACAACTGGGCAGAAGTTCTCCAGAGAGTAGCAACCGGAGGCGCACACGGGGACTGGAAGATTTCGTCCGGGGTGTTCCAGCATACGACAAAATCAGAAGGCACGTGGAAGCCAGGTCCGGTGATATCACCAGGAGGGTGGCTGAGGAAGAGCTGACGAGCATTGTAAACTCCACCCCGAACAAGGCTTGCAACCCCCTTGACCAAGTGGAGATTGCCACTATTAAAATCATTTTCAACATTGCGGAGAAGGGGACGCCGCAAAGGCCGGACGATATGGATGAGGAATTGGTGGACACGTGTAGGGAAAATTGCACAAAACTCCGGACCCTGATTCTGGGTTTAATTAACGCCGTCCTCACGACCCGAATTTTTCCGGATCAGCTTATGCGAGGAGTGATTGTTCCACTCTTCAAGAAAGGAGATAGTAGGGACCTGGGGAACTACAGAGGTATCACCTTGCTTCCTATCATCTATAAGCTCATCACTAAGATCATCAACAACCGGATGTCGTCCATGATATCCGACGCCGACGGCATCACGCACGCGCAAGCCTCAGGTAGAGCAAACTTTAACTGCCTCACTCAAGTAAACGTTTTCAATAACGTGGTGAAACACGCTCAACGAACGGGCAAGTCATTATTTGTCTTATCGACTGACGTAAGAAAAGCTTTTGACACAGTGGACTTTGGGGCGTTTATCAACTCGCTGCGATACATGGGCTTCGACGAGAACGTTATGGACTTAATCCATAACCTACAAACGGGTTTCGAATGCACAGTGAGATCCCCAGTGGGCTACACGGAACTCTTTCCGATTGAGCAAGGGTGTAAACAAGGGTGCGCGTTGTCCCCCTTGAGGTTTAATATAGTTTATGACATTTTCCTCAAATATATCGAACACTCCGGCAAGGGTTACAAATGGGAGATGAACTACGTGAGAATCCAGAAGGCACAAGAGAACACGAGCGGAAGGGGCAACACCCTAAACATCCCGGGTTGTGCATTCGCCGACGACAACCTCATCATCAGTGACAACCCGGAGGAATTCGTGGACATGGTGAACTCGTTCTCAACTTTCCTGCAAATGGTGGGCCTTCACCTTAGCCCATCAAAGTGCCACTACACGTCATACTTGCCCTATGAAGGGACTCCCCCGGAAGTTCGGATCAGAGACCATACGGGGGCCGTATGCTTAGTCCCACATCGGCCAAACTCAGTCCCCCTGGAATATTTGGGGTACCTCATCACGGTTGGAGATGGTGATGCAAGCCCCGCAGAAACATGGAAACACCACAATATGAAAGTGTACAGGAAGATAAACAAGGCCATGGAGCGGTTCTCCAAGGGAACCTTTAGGCAGACGGAATCGGTACGCATTCTAAATTCCGACGTGCTTAGTATTCTCCAATATTTCTTTGCTGCTAACTGGATGGCCAAAAGAAAAGTGCCAAGATCTGGAGACGGCGAAGCAGACGACACCACACTCGCAGGGATAACTCATGAAATTTGGCTTTTGGTGAGCAAGAAACTTAGTTGCATGTTGAACACCCCAAGGGCAGCAGTTTTTAACAAATCCACGGGATTAGGGTTCGGGGTAGACAATGTTGAGGCGATCTACTACACCGCCAAACTCGACAACTTGCTGCAGGCATTGCAATCACCGAGCAAATACTGCTCCCTCACCACAATTGACACGATAGGGAGCTTGCGAGCAACAACCGGATGGAATGCCTTACGAGGGGGCGTTCATGACAACAAAGAGAACCGCATCCCATCAATGAAGAAGTGCAGGCGTTACCCAGAGTACATTAGGGAGGCAGGGGAGGGCCTCCGCAGGAGCTCACATTACATTAACGTAAACCCTCACTGGTACAAGGGGAAGGATTGTACTCTACTCAATTTTATAGGGTTGCAGACCAAGGGGATAAAGAATAAGCCATCGTTGCAGGCTTTCCTAGGGGCGCATGGCCACCTCACGTTGGGGGAGTTGTATGGGAGAGCTGGCCATAGCGGAGGAGTGTTTGCCACGATACTTAACTCCCCGGACATGGTGGGCTTGTCATACACATCATTCCGTGACATGACACACCTAGGCTTGATTTCTTCGGGAGTGAGCATGGAGGCCCGGACCGAGCGGGAGTTGTCACGGTTGCTTTGGAGCAAAACGAAGAGATACCACGGAAATATGTGGGATAATCCCGCAAACTTCTCGAACACTGGCATTATGACAGGCCGCATGGACCTGTTCTCGTTGGATGAGAGGCACATGGCTACAGATGGGAGTTACGATCCATACACGGGCGAGGCGGGCAGTGCAGTGGTCACAGAGAATGGGACGTATATGAGCTCATCCACACCAGGGGAGAAATCGATAGCACGGGCAGAGGCATATGGGGTTGTGTCAGCACTGCTGCTACAAAAACCGGATAAGGATCTCATCATATACACCGATTCGCAAAACACCATAGATAACATCCACAAGGTGCAAGTGAAAGCCTGGATGGACCCTAGAATGTGGAGGACCATGAATGGGTACTCCTTGTACAAACTGGCTGCTGAACTGCTGAACAAGAGGGACCACATGGGGGCCACGACGGATTTGGTCCATGTGAAGGCACACACCGTGAGCAACGAATGGCCGAGCGTTCTGAATTCAAGAGCCGATGAGCAAGCCAAACAGGCTAGAAGTGGGCCGTGTATCTTCCGAGAACCATACCTGTTCTTGCCCAGATACTACGCGGTAGCAGCAGGGGGCGGACGTGATGGCCCCACCGTCCGTACGGACTACATGCATTCAAGATGGTACCGCGATTGGGACGAGCATCTGATGCAGGCCGCTTGGAGAAAAGCCGGAGACGCGAATCACATCAACTTTCTGAACAAACCGCAAATTTGGAGGGAGGCCTCTGTGACAAAGGGGGCAATCGGGGATAAAACTAATATTTTTGCGGCTAAACTAGGTGTTGGTAGTCTGCCGACACCGAGAAACATACAGGTAACAAATGATAAATATTTCCCGGACCTGTACCCAGGGTACTTCTGCCCCCTCCACCCGACAGATGAATCGATCGCGAATGAGCACCACATTTTTTGTAAATGCCCAGCCACTGCGAGGATTCGGGAAACCGGACTAGAGGAGTTGTTGGGAAGGATTCAACAAGTGTTACCGGATACGGTGACTAAATTGCCTATGGAAGCATTGCGACGGATGCTACTCCCGGCCAGGCGGGAGGACTTCTTGTACGGCCGTACCCCGGGAGAACTTCGAGAATGGGTGGAGAAGGAACACGGAAGGAGGGTGGCGGAGAAGCTTGGCCGGAAATTGAGGCCGTGGGTCACGGAGTTTTTCTTTAGTGTATGGTGCCAATATAACAAAAAAATGGTAGAGGGGGAACACGAGTTCTCGAGCCGTATCCATAAGCGATATGGGATCTGTGCGGGTGATTTGAGGAGATACGGGAAGAGCGCGCGCCCGACTACGATGGGACAGGACCGTACGGTGGAGCCGGAAGAGGGACAGTCGGAGAGGCGAGAGGGAGTTTGTGATCGACTAGACTCGAATCTGGAGGGGGACACGGGGGGAGACGTAACCGGTATCTTGACACGGCAGGTGGAAATGGGGAATGCGGACATGCCAACCGAATCTAACCGCACACCACCGCCTCGTATCCATTTTCAAAATGATTGACACGCCTTGCAATATCGGAAAACCGAATTTTGAACGTGCTTTGAATATCCTTGTAGAGTCTTAGTGTCACAACTATGAACACGCTTAGAAGGGGTCCCTCGGGCACCCCTGAAAGGCCTGTCACAACCCCCATATTCAGTCACGCTACCGCAGCCCATGTCAGACCCCACCGCAGTTGCCCCCATCGCGCCCGTCTCAGCCGACAGCAAACGCCCCAGCCATGACCCCTTTTTTTTCAGTAATTGTCATTCCCCCCTCAGTCACGGTCCTACCCCAGTTCATTGTCCGCTCGAGCGCCCGGAGCATATCACGTTCACCCTCCTGCTCAGATCGCCCTCCCAGTTTAAATCATGCACGACGCCTCGCCAAGCGCTACATCGACGTCGCCGCGACCAGCCCGTGCCGATCCGCGAGAACCGCAGAGCGTCGAGCACGACATCACGCGAAGTGACATCACGACACGACCACACATGACGTCTCGGCAATGCATGACAGGGCAAACGCAAGCGCGCGTTGACACCAAACGCCGCTGTCACTGGGAACCAATGGTCACAGGGCATCCGAAACGACAATGGCATTCACGGACTTTCACTATGCTCGCTTGAGTACTTAGCTAGCTCTGCTTTCGAAAAGTTAGATCCGAACCTTTCAAAACCATTCTGCGGGACAGTGATATTTGCCTCTTGTGGCCTAGTATTAAATGTGATATATACATACATATGCTTCGAATCCACATGAGAGCTTCGTCACTAGCAGTTTGTAAGAGTCTGGTTCGGATCCCCAATGTGCCGGCACGCCACTCTGACGTATGTGCGAAGTCGTGCCGTTGCACTTGTTTTATCTGTGAATTGCCCCCGTGTTGCTCGCTTGCCTTTCTGCGTTGCATGCTTTTACCTGAGCCTGAATCTACAGTCTGCGAGTACAAGTTAGTCCCGTGCCCGTTTTGCGAATCTACGAGCCGGCACGGCTGAAGCGCGTTGCCGCCTGGCATGTTTTACGTGGCATAGCAGTAGAAACGCATGTCGCAGTTCCACAGCGCTGGAGATCCTCTGCTGTCCGAAAACGTTCACGAATTCACAACACGATCGCGAATTCCCACAGAGGGGCATTTTTCCCTTTGAGCGCCCAGCGGCGAGATAGCCCGAAGCTGCGTTTGTCATAAATTCACACCCGCGACGGCGAACCGTCTCAGGCACTCTCAGCGGCACTCACGCGTGTGCGCGATGCGCCCGGCCTTTTTGTGCCATATTTTGCACCATTTGCTATGCGAATTCGAACCTCGCAGGGCTTGCGTGCCGAATATGCTCAAACCGGCATATATGACCGGCGTTTGGGAATGCACAACCGTAGCCGCGCCAACTCGAGCCGTGACACCTGACTTTTGCTGTTTGACGAGGTTGTAGCCGCCCCCATGTTTTTCCCTCAGTTTGTATGATGTTAACCTGTGTGAATTCGACCCGCGCAGGCTGTGGCAACGTTGAATTCCCCGAACGGACCTGTGTGACAGGTTGTGGGAATTCACGGCTTACGGCGCGCCAGCTCGAGTCCAAACACCCGACTGCAACCTTTCGACAGCATTGCAGCCGGATGTTTTTTTCTTCAGTTTTCATTGTGTGTGTATTCGTGAATTCAACCCTTGTGGGCGTTGGCAGCGGTGAATTCCCCGACGAGCCTGTATGACAGGTTGTGGGAATTCATGGTTGGCGACGCGCCAGCTCGGGCCTGGAGTGAATGCCCAATTGCAAAGTGTTGTTTTGTCCTGCTGGAACGGTATCACCTAACAGGGTGCCGAACCTTTTCGTTGGTTTTGAAATATTCCTCGGATCTCCCTTTGTTGTCACTTGTGTGTGAACTCCTGTGTGATGGCACCAGGCTCGCACGCGGAGTGACACGGCAGCCATAGGCTCAGTGCACTTCAGGCCAGCTTGTGCATGCCTGACATTGGTTTTCAAACTTTGTAGCAGATTGGGTCAGCAACTTTTGTTGAGGGTGCTTCTGTTTTGACTCTTCAGCACGGGTACAGTGCTTCGCAGCCATGGCGCCTGAGACGCCAGCTTTGCGCAGTTCTGCGACCTTTCAGTGCCATGCCAACTGCGACACCTGCTTTCGGCCCTTCCAGCCATGCCTCCGGGCCAAAGCGGCTGTGCTCCTTTCCTTGCTTTTTCGGGTTGGGGGAGGCTCTGTATGGTTTGGTGTGCAGGTCCACGAAACCAACTTCACTGGTGGGTATCAACCCACAACAAACGCACGTCACCCTCAAGCTCGCAGCCCACCGGCAGCAGTGACTCGCCGACTCCGCAAGCGCGCTCTTCCCTACTCACTCTTATACCCTCTGTCTCCATTTCCCTGACTCCTGACTCCTGACTCTTGCCCTCACATGAAAGGCCTGACAAATGCGGGTTCCGCCCTGAAAAGCGCGTTCGCCCTGAAATGCACGTTTGCCTGAAATGCGCATATCGATGAAACGCTGGTATCGCCTGAAATGCTCGTTTCGCTGCAAAGTTCGCGCCTCACCCGAAACGCTCGACTCGCCTGAACGACGCACACCGGCTGAAAGGTGCGTTTCGCCCAGACGGCGCACATCACCAGAATGGCGCGCATCACCAGGATGGCGCATGTCGCCTGAAAGGCATGTTCACCCGAAAGGAGCGCTTCACGCGAAAAGTGCGCGTCGCCTGAAATGCTTGATTCGCTGGTATGCGCCTGTCGCCTGAAACACGCGTATCGCCCGAAACGCTCGACTCGCCTGAACGACGCACACCGGCTGAAAAGCGCGTTTCGCCCAGACGGCGCACATCACCAGAATGGCGCGCATCACCAGGATGGCGCGTGTCGCCTGAAAGGCATGTTCACCCAAAAGGAGCGCTTCACGCGAAATGTGCGCGTCGCCTGAAATGCTTGATTCGCTGGTATGCGCCGGTTGCCTGAAACACGTGTATCACCCGAGATGCGCACATCGCCTTTCCCCCCCCTAAACAGAACAGACAGCCGCGTGACAGTGGCCGAGAATTCCACGTGACAGTGGAACACCACTCCTGAAGATTTCAGGACGACCGCGTGACAGTGGTCCCAACAGCCAGCCGCGTGACAGTGGCCGAGAATTCCACGTGACAGTGGAACACCACTCCTGAAGATTTCAGGACGACCGCGTGACAGTGGTCCC